>JBAMCD010000120.1:3667500-3960000 GCA_037075365.1 Drosophila emarginata
CTCTATCTGTCTCTGTCTCTGTCTGATCTTTGTTGCCTTTTTCTTTCCTTATAACCCACCTATTTGTAGTGTCTTTTGTTTGGGTGCGGGTGGTGGAAACATATGGCCAACGGGCGCCTATTGGGAAGCTGAAACTGAAGTTGGAACTGCATTTTGCAGCTTTATTATTAAATATTATGTACGTTTGTTGTCTGTACATTTGTTTATTGCCTCGCAGCGGCGATCGCGCCTAGTCGATCGTCGTCATAATTGAATTCCAGCAGCGGGCGTTACGTTACGACAACTTCGACCAGTTACCGCTAGTCAATGATAGCGTCTCCCACTCCCACAATTCATAGCATATATATATATATATATATATATACATATACTATGCCGATCCTCAGTTGTTGTTGTTGTTGTAGTCTTGTTGCGTGTTGTGGCGCTGAGAATTTGATCGATTCGTTCGATTAGTTTGCGGAACATGCAATCGACACGCAGCATTCTCATTCAATTGGCCAGCTCTATCGATCGTTCGCTCGTTCGTTGTGGGGCCTGTGGCTATTTCTGTTTCTATTTCTGTAACTGTGTTGATTCAATTTACCTCCAGCTAATAGAAAATTGTCTTATTGCAATACCAGACAGTCGACTTTGGGTCAAATGACAACTGGTAATGCGGGCAATTAATATAGCTTCGGCTACATATGTACCAAATGTATACATATACATATACATACATACATACATACATACATATATGTATGTTATAAGGTGTGGTCAGAGGTTTTAGGTTGAGAAGGTCACTGCAATTGCCTTAGTATACATTTCAAATTGGGTTTCATGTTTCAGGAAATAAGTATTAGAAAATCGTTTGATCACTAAAAAGATCAAATCTTAACCAAAAACCAATTAAATAAAGTAGATCTTGTTTTAGATGTTTAAATTACTTTTGAAATTTGTTGAATAAATTTAAAATACTTAATGTTTTATAAGACTAACTCAAAGTCGAAGTCAGTCTGTATAGTAAGAACGAAGGAAAATACAAGTTAATAAAGTATATAACAATTCAAAATACTCAGTGATTTATAATTTCCACCAGATACTATTTTAAAATAATGAATATAAGAAATATGTATGTATATCAGGAATTTGTAGACAATTGAATAAGGAGTATATAGATCTCTGAAATGATACTACGCGCTGTATTGATGGCTTTGGTCTTATATTGCCAAGGGAAACATAAGTTGGAAAAGAATAAAGTTGAAATAAAATAAAAAATACTTTGTTGAAATTGTTATCTGTATAATAAGGAAAATATGTAAATAAAGTATAGAACAATTCACAATGCCCCGTGATTTATAAATTCCAACAGATATTATTATAAAATAATGAATAGAAGAATCAGGAACTTGTAAACAATTGATTAAGGAAAATGTTAGTAGTGAATGAGAATCCCTTTCAAGCATTCATCGTTACTATATTTCCACGGGTAAATCTCTGATATGATACTACGCACTGTATTGCTGATTTTGGTCTTATATTGCCAAGGGAAACATAAGTTGGAAAAAAATAAAGTTGAAATAAAATAAATACTTTGTTGAAATTGTTATCTGTATAATAAGGAAAATATGTAAATAAAGGAGATGTAACTTCTAAAAATTCAGTAGCATATTATTTCCACCAGATACTATTTTAAAATAATGTAGCGAAATAATAAAGTTGGATGAGATGCTATAAAAGTTATCTGTATAGGGATAATAATATGTGTATAGGTAATTTAATTAAAGAAAAACAAATGAGCAGAATGTCATGATACTGAGAATTAATTATTTCTCTCATCAGAGGACTTCGCTGTTGAATCAAATATTTCGTTAGTATATAACTTTCTCAATGCTAAAACCAGTTGGGAATTGTAACTATGCCAAAGCTATTCCTAATTTGACATTTAAAACTAAGCAAACTCAGTTTTATTTGTTGTTTTTAATTTCTTACGATTGACTTATTTTTATTATTTATTTGATTTATTTTTAAAATTAGCTATAAAACATTTAAACTAACAATATCATAGCTAATTATTGGGTTGAGCGCTGGCGACGAGACCTCAACTCAACTTTTATTTTCTAATTTCCGTTCTTTCATAATAAATACAATTATTTATAAACTGTAAAAACACATATGTATATTAATATATATGTACATATGTATATATGTTTTAAAATTTGATGTGTATATTTTATATTTTTAATATGTTTTTGCATATATGTACATACATATATGTATTTTATATAAATTATTTTCATTGTTTAGATTATTTAATATTTATTTAACAATTTTTTTTTGTATATTTTTCATAATTTTTTTATTCTTTAATTTTTATTTATTAATTGGACCTCCTGATAATAACATAATAAAATTAAAAAGGTATATAAAAATTTTTTGAATTAGATAATTAAAAGAAAAATAGTTAAAAGTTAATTTTTCGGGATTTTTTAAATTAAAGTTAGTTTAATTCATATTATTTTGAAAACTTTATCTATTTGACTTCTCTTTTAGTTTTTTTTTTTTTTTTTTTTAACAATTTTGTATTAACCACATAGAAGGAATTTATTTATTTATATTGAAGGAATTTACTATTACTAATAGTAGTAAATTTATAGGAATTAACAATTGTTTAATGTAAGTTTATTTTTTCTTGAATTTCTGTAATTTTTTATATTTAAAATTAGAGAAATCACTTCCACGCAGATAGTATTAAATTGTGTGCTTAAATGTAACCCAATTCCTAAATAAAAGCTAAGCTTAAATTATGTTCCATGGAGAGTAGCCCACACACACACACACATAGCCACACACACACACTCACAATGTCTAAATGACATGAAGACAATGAGGCGACCTTACCAAAACTAGCAACTAGAGCAACTACTATATACAACCCATCATGGATATAGAGACTGGTGGACTATGCATATGGAGTGGGCAGGAGGATGACATGGATGGGCAATATACAGGGGTCAGTGCTTCGTTTTACAAGACATTCAAAAAGAGCTTTGCATATTTTAGGAGCGCATGGCGACATTTGAATGGCCAGCGGCAAGTGCTACGCAGCTCGAAACGACGACGACGACGACGACGACAAATGGCAACGGCTCTCTAAGCCTAAACCCAATCCCGGCAGCATCAGGTCCATGTCTATGTCTATGGTGTGTGGTTCGCTGCGACCTGGTCTGCAGGTGGTCGTCGTACAACTCTATTTTTTATTTTGTCGCGTTCGTTGAAGTCCGGCTGCGGTGGTCGGTCGTTTATTAGCCTGGCCAGTGGCTTTGTCGGTTGGCTTTTGCTTTTGCCTTGTCTTCCTTTTAGCCATACCAATGGATTGGAAAGCCCGGCAGGCGAGCATCGGCATCGGCATCGGCATCAGCATCTTAGCATCGGCATCATGCATAGAATGCATTGCATACTCCCAGATGCAGATAGCTCCGGCATTGGCAACAGCAACGGCACCAAGCACCACCATTGTATCTGTATGTATGTATCTGTATCTGTATCGCGATTGTCGTCTGCAGTGGAGATCTGGTGGCTGGTGGCTGGAGCTGGTGGGGTGGCCACTTGAGAGAGGCGGCTGCATTTTATGCGCCTTTTGGTATGTTCATTGTGAATTTATTGAAGTCGATTTTATCGCTCAAACAAATGTTGCATTTTACAAGTGGTTCAAGTGGTTGTTGCCAACGTTAGCTAAAGACGAAGCTTATTAATGAGCTGGAACTGGAGCTAAGACTGGAGCGTGCCTCTGCAACTGGAGTTGGAGTTTAACTTGAAGCTGGCGCTAAACCCAGCGGGATATATATATATATATATATATATATATATGCTATAGATATATATATATTTAAAATATATATATATGGAAAAAGAAAAAAAAAAAAACTCTAATCGCACAACCATTAAGAGTGAGGGATTGTGTCCCAAATAAATAAGAGTGAGAGAGATAGAGAAAAAAACTTTAACCAAATTGGAGTAATCAGTCAAAGCTTGATCCCAGTCACTCAGTCTGTCAGACTTTGGTGCACACTTTGAATAAATTTCAGCACAATTAATATCAAATTAAGCCGCCGGCACTTTTGGTGTGGAAATTTTATGCAAATTTGCTGGTCCACCTAAGCAGGAAATTCAATCGGCAATAACAGAGCCAAAAACCAAAACAAAATCTAAATAAATGAGTGGGTAGCAATTTCCTAAAGATTTGATATTAAAATAATCAGGAAAAACAATAAGGAAAATGTTAGTAGTCCCATTCAA
Source organism: Drosophila emarginata (assembly GCA_037075365.1). NCBI lineage: Eukaryota > Metazoa > Arthropoda > Insecta > Diptera > Drosophilidae > Drosophila > Drosophila emarginata. The sequence continues at coordinate 3,671,779 of JBAMCD010000120.1, forward strand.
GCATTCATCGTTACTATATTTCCATGGGTAAATCTCTGATATGATACTACGCACTGTATTGCTGATTTTGGTCTTTTATTGCCAAGGGAAACATAAGTTGGAAAAAAATAAAGTTGAAATAAAATAAAAAATACTTTGTTGAAATTGTTATCTGTATAATAAGGAAAATATGTAAATAAAGTATAGAACAATTCACAATGCCCCGTGATTTATAAATTCCAACAGATATTATTATAAAATAATGAATAGAAGAATCAGGAACTTGTAAACAATTGATTAAGGAAAATGTTAGTAGTGAATGAGAATCCCATTCAAGCATTCATCGTTACTATATTTCCATGGGTAAATCTCTGATATGATACTACGCACTGTATTGCTGATTTTGGTCTTATATTGCCAAAGGAAACATAAGTTGGGAAAAAATAAAGTTGAAATAAAATAAATACTTTGTTGAAATTGTTATCTGTATAATAAGGAAAATATGTAAATAAAGGAGATGTAACTTCTAAAAATTCAGTAGCATATTATTTCCACCAGATACTATTTTAAAATAATGTAGCGAAATAATAAAGTTGGATGAGATGCTATAAAAGTTATCTGTATAGGGATAATAATATGTGTATAGGTAATTTAATTAAAGAAAAACAAATGAGCAGAATGTCATGATACTGAGAATTAATTATTTCTCTCATCAGAGGACTTCGCTGTTGAATCAAATATTTCGTTAGTATATAACTTTCTCAATGCTAAAACCAGTTGGGAATTGTAACTATGCCAAAGCTATTCCTAATTTGACATTTAAAACTAAGCAAACTCAGTTTTATTTGTTGTTTTTAATTTCTTATAAATGACTTTTATTTTTAAATTTCCCTTCTTTCACAAAAAAATAGAAATCAATTCAATTATTGATAAACTGTACACACACAAACATATATGTATGTATGTATGTTTGTGTATATGTTTTATAGTTTGATGTGTCGTAATTATTGTTCAAGTCAGTGCCCTATAAGAATGTGGAAAGGGTGTTGGTGGTGCTACCAAATTACGGCAATCAATCAATTTCTTTCTGCCAGAAATCAATAACAATCGACTGTTTGAACAATAGCCATTAACCAGGACTTGACCACTGTTTTCTGAATAAGATGGGGGAGGGCAAAGAGGCACCTGTGTCCATTAAGGGCAATCAAAATGGTTAACACGAAACCACGACAAAAAAAAAAGCGAAACATCAATCAATCGATTGGTCATTGGGTCAAACTATGCTAGTTGTTCACTTGTCACTCACAAATGCGTCAAATGTTCAAGCATTAGTATACATACATACATACATATATACATATGTATATGAAAGTAAATAGATAAAATAGGTGGAGGGAGGAGAGGTGGTTAAAGGAGGTGATTTAAAGGCAGGCAAATTGCTGTCACAAGCGCCAAATTATGCACTCGCCCAGTGGTGGTAGCTTGGACTTAATCGCAGACAAACATCTAATTGACATAAAGCCGACATGGTAAACGACATCGACATCGGCCTCCGTACCCGGCTTAGCTAATGACGACTCTGTTGCCTCTTGTTGCCACAAGAAAAGACAACGTAGTCAATGTAGTCAACGTCGTGGTCGTCGTCGACGCATATCTCACATCTTTTGCCGATATTTATGGCTGAGGTTCAAAAGTTCAAACGCTGCCAGTTATAGCCAGTTAGTAGGAAGCTTGGCAGCAAAATGCTGCTGGCCGTTTAATCAAGGCTCAGACGATGTCTATTAATTAGAAGAGACAGAGACTTGCAATGTTTTTCAGTATCGTATCCGAATCCAACTTTAACATTAACTCTCCGATATCTCTAATAAGCTTGTTAGGTACACAAGTGCGAAAAACTGTTGGAGTGAAAGGTGAAGGTGGTGCGGTGCCTTCTTCACTTAGAATCATTGCTTGAGCCTTGGTTTTGGTGGGTGAAGAACTTAATTATAAATGGAACAGCAGACCTTCTTTTTCTACCCTTTGGCAAAAGTAAAAGTATATTAATTTTAATTAGACCTTTGTAAAACATTAAAGAAATTTTAGAATATATGTATATATACATATATTCTTGATCAGCACTACAAGCTGAGTCTGATATATATATATATATATATATATATATGTATGTATATATATTTATATAAGCTATCTAACTTTCTTTCAATAATTCCTTTGCTTAAAAATGTCTCTCAATAATTTCTCTCTTTTTCATTAAACCTACAAAAAATGTAATATTATTTTTATTATTATAAAAATAAAATTTTTATATTTTTTATCTTGCTTAATAATTTTAGAAAATTTCTTTTAGAATCGTTTGTCTATATGATATGGTTTTCATTGAAATCAACAGAAAAAAATTGTTTTCTTTTTCTTTTCTGATTTTTTCTTTACCTTTTTTATATTTTTTGTTCTACATTTTCTTCTCTTTTTTTTTCTGTCCTTTTTTCTTTTTATTATATCTTTGAATTTGTTTTATATACTTTTTAATATTTGTTCTAAAATTTATAATTTTTCGACATTATATAATACATACATATGTATGTATGTATGTATGTATATTAAATAACCATTTAACAAAACACATTCTTTGGCTTTTATGTTCTCGTATAGATCATTTAAAAAGGGTATACAAAGTTCGTTTTGGCTCAACCATTTACAGTCATTAGACTGTTTTTATGTGAGCCCTTGCGAGTTAGCAAACTCCTGGCCAAATAAATAATTTATATGTGTTTCTTTTTAGTATTCTTATATATATTTTTTCTTTCGTTTTTTGGGGAAATGCATAAGAAACACCTGGCAGCAGCAGCAGCAGCAGCAGCAGCAGCAGCAGCACCAACAGCAACTGGCAGAAAGAAATCCACCTGAACGAGGTCGACATTTCCTCCTCCCTCGCCTAAAACCCCCACACCAAACGCACAACATGCGGTCATAAAGCAGGCAGTTTAAGGTGAAAGGTGCTCAGCTGGAAGACTTGCAGACATGCAAGGCGCAAAAAAAGAAGAAAAAAAACGTCAGAAAATGGCTTGGCTATAATTAATTTGATGTGTTGCCCGTTGCCCGTTGTTGTTGTTGTTGGTGTTGGCTGTTGCTGGCAGTCAAAATCAAAAAGTCACTTATGACTGACACTTTGCATATGAGTACGTGGCGGCAGGCCACGCTGTGCTGCACTGCACTGCGCCTTACCGTGCTGTGTTGTTGTACTAACCGACCGACCGACCGACCGACCGACCGACCGACCAACCAACCAACCGACCGACCGCCAGCATCATCTCAAAAAACCGATGGGAGCTGAAGATGAAGATGACTACCCAGACATGCAGTGACTTATGATTTTTCTTTCGAATCTCTCGCAAAAGTTATGAGCATTTGATTTACGATTCGCAAAAAAAAAAAAAAAATAATAATAAAAATAAAAAGCCAAGTTGCTGGTTGAACATCCCGCCCCCTCTTAACCACCGCCGTTCATTTGAAGGGGCGTTACCTGATGGAATTGTCAAATTTGTGGGCCGGACGAGGTAACAGACAGTCAAGATGGGCATTTTTCTGCTGAATTTCCGCCAGTCGATGATTACTCAAAATCGCAGCTAGCCAATGTCCAACATGTCCATGTCGACGTCCATTTTCATTTCCATTTCCATGGCCATGTCCGCATCTGCCACATCGTGTGAACGCAGTTGGCAACTAATTGCAACAACTAAGCAATTGCCTCAACAGCAGCTAAAAAAAAAAAAAAAAAAAAAAAAAACGACCAACAAAAAACTGACAAAAAGATTCATAATTTTTTTTTACTTTGTCCCCTCCTCCGCTCATTTTTTTTCTTTTTATTTTTCTTGTTGCAAAGTGTTTTGGGGTTTTTCTTCATTTTTTTTCTGTTTATTTTTTTTTTTTTTTTTTTTTGTCGAGACCAGTCAGTTGAATAGCCTCAATGGCCAGCTAGACCTGAAAATGACTGACAACCGATGACCCCATGGTGGAAGAGCACTGTCGTGGTGACAGCTTGGTTGACAGGGTAGGAGGAGTAGTAGACACACTTGCTAAGCAAATTTCACTGAAAGTTTAATTATCATTTTAAGCTACATGACGGATGGGACTTCTGATTCCCAATTCATATAAGTTTTATATATGAATGATGATCGATAAATTGGAAAATATATTGAAATTCCATAAATGCACATTTAAAGTTACTTAAAAACTTTTAACATGATTCTTAATCATTTTCAAAAATATCCTTTACAAATTATTAGAAATTAAACTATTTAATTGATATATTTTCATATATGTATGTATGTATCTTGATTTTTGCCAAAAATTATGTTCCGCCGGATTCTTTGGCAAACTTTAATAATAATTTTTAAAGATTCATTTAGTAAATTTTTAAACGAATTACTTCGAGAACTTTTTGAATAATTCATCAAGGTTTCTTCACTTAATTTTTTAAATAATTTCTCAAAGATTTATCGCTGAAGTTTGATAAAAAAAATTCTTTAAGCATTCTTTAGTAAATTTTACATATAGTTTCTTGAGATTTTATATGTTAATTTTGAAAAGAATTAGCCATAGATTCCTTCAACAAATTTTAAAAAAATTAATTAAAGTCGAAAATATTTATTCAACTATTTCTCTGGGAATTGAGGAAGATAAAAATCTTCAAGGACGGTTTTTAGGAATATCAAAAAAGAATAATTAATAATAGTTTATTTAATATTTTTTTAGGGTCTTTTGTAAAATCAATATCCTTTAAATTTTTCACGGAATATTTAAGGAATTCTAACTTGTATTTTGTGATTTTTAATTAAATTTATTTAATTCTTAATTAAATTTATTAAATTCTTAATTAAACTTATTTAATTCTAACATGTATTTTGTGATTTTTTAGTAGATTTATTTAGAACATTTATTTTGCAAATCTTTTTTTTTTATTTTAGGATCATCATAACAAAGTTTGGACGGGTTCATTTGTGGGTATTTCGGTTTTTATACCGGTTTTGCAACAATGTTATTGAAACTATGTTGTTGTTGTTGTTAATAATGGTATAGAAAGAATCTAAAGCGGTTAAGAGGAGACGAGAGGAGGTATGTGGGGCAGATTGTGGAGTTCACTTGACAAGCACTTGGACATTTGGCATGCGACCTAAAAGGAGCGAGTAATCGTTTGTGGTGGGAGAGGGACCATTAAGGGGGGGGTGGTTATAACATATCGAGTTGCAGTAAATCATTTGCACAGCGACAACAACTTGTCAACAGGCAAACAAAAAAAAAAAGCCCATTGACTTTTTGTATCGAGAGGTTTTAGAGATTTTAGCTGCCACCGGCCGCTTTGTGTTTGTTGCGTTCAGTTTGGTCCAATCATGATATATATGTATATATATGCATACATACATATATATATATATATGTTGCATATAAATGGTGCTTAATGAGCTCGTGCCAAATAGAATTGTCAGGCGGCACCCGCTAGCTAGTAAGATAACTTTCCCCCTCTCCCCAACACACTCCCCTCACTATATACATATATGTATATGTATACATACATACATACATACATATATACAGTTTTATCATAGTCAAGTAATCCCCCCGCTGTTCGTGTTGAGCTCAAATTGCAGTTAGAATTCCACAATTCCACAATTTTATGGTTGAGCTTTGATTTGATCACGATTCTGCAAATCCAATAACAACAACAACAACAACAAATAAAAAAGAAAAAAGGAAGCCAAATATGGAAAAGTGCAGCTTGGGGCGCGGCAGGTGCATATGGACGAAAGATTTTTTTTTTGTTTTTTTTTTTTTTTGCCCAACAGTTAAAAGTCGGAATCGAAGTTGTAGTTAAAGTTGGCCAAGTCCATGTTGCTGTTGTTATTGTTGAAGTTGTTGACTTTTCCCACGCGCCTAGTGTAGGCAGTGGGCCTATTGTTTTTTTTTCCTTTTTTTTTTTTTTTTTTTTTTTTTTTGGATGCAATCTGCCATCTTGGCAGTCGCTTCCACTAACAAGCAACCGCAACCGTTCCGTTCCGATCCGTTCCACCTTTATTATTTTTAATTGGACTGATTTCTCGCTACAGATACATTTGTATCTGCGCGTGCGCTACCGCCCTCCGACCCCCTTCCTCCCCCACTCCCTTTCATGGTTGACATATGTATGTACATATGTATGTAGCCAAAGACATTTGGCTAGTAGTGGCCAGTTAAATTTCAATTGCAATCATCGTAGGCCATCATCCTCATCATCATCCATCCATCCATCCATCCATCCAATCCATTCATTCATTTACATTGCCTAACTCTATGGACATCTGCATCCCATGCTATACAGCTGTAACGGCATAAATATATTCCTGTTTACAGTGTTCCATTGAAATGAAGGGTTGTCGTCGTTTTATAGGGTTGCTGCTGTGCTGCTGATGCTATTGCTAAATAGTTCCCACGATTGGCATAATGACGACAACCTCATAACCAACCATCAGCTGCACTTTTGCGCGCAGTTTTTTTTTTTTTTGTTTTTTGTTTCTTTCTTTTCAAACACGGATTCTTTCTTTCTAATTTTTTTTTTTTTTTTTTGCGGGCAAATCAGCACCGCCTGATCTTTGGGGTAGAAGTTATAGTCCTCAACCTCAATTAGGGGTTGTCATACAAAAGTCCAAGTGCCAGATGAATGTTCTGTTAAATAAAAAAAAAAAAATATATATATATATATAGAAGACAAAAAAAATATATATCCAAATGCGACAAATTCTCGACTCCTCGATTTAAAGTCGCTGACATACTGCGACATTATGACGTCATTTTGCAAATGTTAAAGTCAATATTTGCATTTCAGAAATAAAAAAAAAAGAGTGAGAGAGAGAGAGAGAGAGAGAGAGTGAGAGCGAGTGAGGGAGAAAGGTTAAGAAACGATAATAATGTTACGCAGCAATTGAACGCCTCCCTGCCACAGCTCTTTTGTGTTGCATTTGACTCGCCCTTGCCACAAAGAAGACTTTATCGTCCGGGTAACGCCCTGAAGAAAAGATATTGAGACCGAGAACTAAAAACAGGAACTGAGACAAAGATTGAGACAAAGATTATAACATAACTGAGATTGGGTGTGTTATGTTTTTCGAATATACATATAATATGGGTGGTGCCCTCTGCTGTCTTTAACATTGACATTTTATTGTATTTATTAATATGAAATAAATTAAAATTGTTGGGTTTACATATGATATTGCAATATATATATATTTTTATTTATTATCAAAAAGAAATAAATCTTAAATATTGGAAACTATTTTGAAAGTAATGCAAAAGGGTTTCTAGGACTCTAGGGGTTATCTTTAATTTAGTTTTAAGTTTTCTGGAAAGAATTTATTTTGAAAGTTAGTTTAAATTTACCATTAAAGTAGTTTTGTAAGTAGTTTAAGTTTAAACATAGTTTTAGATCAATTAAAAATTTAAATTTCAGTTACAAATAAAGTTTAAAATTTTTTAGTTATTAGTTTCAATTTTAATTTTATTGGTCAGACGATGTTTTGTCAAATAAATATTTATTTATTATATTTATTAAAAACATCTCTGATAGATTAGGTATAAATATATCTTTACTAAATATATAAATATGTATATAAATATATATATCTACATTTTCTTTTACTATATCATAGAATATTAATACAAAGAATTAAAAATTTATAGGAAACTATTTTATAAAAGATTTCAGAAAAAATTGGTGTTTCTTTAGTGATTTAAAATTTTTAAATTTCCTTTAAAGAATTTTTAAAAAAAATGTATGCATTTCTTTTATGAATTTAAATTTCTAATTTCTATAAAGATTGAAAAGAAAAATGTATTTCTTTTGTATATTTTAAATTTTAATTTCGTTGAACTATTTAAATTTCAAAATATATTTCTTTTTTGATTTAAAATTTATAATTTTTTTTTTAAATAAGAAAAAAACTGTTTCTTTTGTTAATTTAAATAGTTATAAACTTAATTTTGAAAGAAAATCCATATAATTTCTCAAACCAAACCTTTCTCAATTTATTCTATTTCTTTCTTTTTATTATTATTATAAAACCAATCTCTTCTTGCATTCACTTCCTTTCACTCTTTCTCTTTTGGTGCGTTCTTTCATCGATTTTGTTACCATTATTTTCACTTATTTTTCTAAACGCTTTTGAAATTGATTTACTTAACTTTTGCTTAAAGTATAAATTGGTAAATAATTTCATATTTAAATATGATAGGATAACTTTAAAACTTTTAAATCATTTTGTTTGTTTAATAATTCCATCATTATCGTATATATGTATGTACATACATATATCAATCAGCATAAATAGAGGAAACTGTCATCGATCTTCTTTCACTCTGACAATTCATTTCATTTTCTTGGCCAAAAAACTGTCAAATGGCCGCGTGCCGACTTAATCAGTTTGGATCAAAAAGTGTGCCAGAGAAGCAGAGCGATCATTTAGATGTTGTTTGTGTGTGTTGTTGTTGTTGTTACTGTTGTTTTTTTTTTTTTTTTTTTTGTTGTTTAGCTCAAGGATTTTGACAGCTAAGCTGACATGGCAAAATACACACATAAGTCACATGAACCGAACCCGAATCGACCAACCAAACACATGTCCATGTCTATGAGGTATGACTGGCAAACAAGGTGAATATGCCAAATGCGAAGTCAGAGCCAAAGCTCAAAATGCAATGAAACAATCAATCAAAGTGCTGAAAAGAGGCTTGTCCATAGTGAATAGTAGACGATTGAGTACAAGAGAATGCATGGTGGGGTGGAAACGTGGGTACGGGGGGGGTGGCAGGTTGGTGAAGGAACTTCGCGTAACGGTTTTACTCAAAAGGCACAAAATCAAATTACCAGCAATGATTAATCAATCAACACACTGCGCCAACACAGAAACTCATATTGGTAACTCTCATACTAACTTGGCTTACTCTCGAATCTCCATGCATGCGATAGCCATAATAAACCACAAGCACGATCTTGCCGCTGGCCTCGTCTCGATTGTGGGTGTGTGTGTGTGTGTGTGTGTGTGTGTGTGTGTGTGTGTGTGTGTGTGTGTGTGTGTGTGTGTGTGTGTATGTGTGTGTATGTGTGTGTGTATTGGCCAAGTGGGTGCGTTCTCACAGCTGGATACCGTCAATGTTATTGAACTGGCAGCAATCACGATCCAGGTAAAGTAACAGCAACAACAGCAGCAAGAGTAACACACACACCTGCAAACGTTGAACCCTCCCCACCCACTCCCCTGCCCTTACCGTTCCCCATTCACCTCACCCTCTTACCAACTTCATTTTATATCCACGTGTGCGTTCTCTTCAACCCAGGCCAATTGGCAATTTTAAATCAATGCTTGGCCAATGGTTTACCTCCTACTCTCTCAACTGACTCCTTTACTGATATTTCAGTGGCTTCAACTCCAACTCCAATGAGCAGCAGCAGCAGCTTCTTCCCTAAATGGCCAAACCGACGTCGCCATCGTCGTCTCTGTTGCTGTTGCTATTGCTGTCGTCGTCATTGTTGGTTGATCTGTAGTTCGATCGTGCCAAAAATGGGTTTGCAACTGGAATTCGCTTTTAGCCAGGCCAGAAAGTTAGACCAGGTATTCAGTATTCCATTGCAGGTGGCGATTGCGCCAGCTGGTGTGAACAACTAGAAAGTTTCTTTTTATATTTTTTTTTTTTTCTTCTTATTTTTATTTTTTAATGCCCCGCATCCACATTCACAGCCATAGACGATCCGATCGTCCAGGGATCGTGAGAATCAGTGCGGCATAAAATTTATTAGTTTGCCTGGCCAAAATAAATGCCCAGTAATTTCAATTTATGGCCAAGTAATGAAAATTTGACAAATAGCAAATGGTCAAGCATTTAATTCTGGTAAACCAATCACATACATCATGATCATTTGACCAAAGGTGGAAAAACATTTCCGTCAACTGATTGAAATCCATTGGAAAGACAGTAACAAAGACAAGAAACTCAAGAGACAGATAAATGGCGAAAGATAGTGAGAGAGAGAGAGAGAGAGACAGAGCAAAAGATGGATCAAGATGGCGACAAGGATCAGCATCAGCAGCAGCAGCAGAGTTAAGAGCCACATCATGTTTAGTTTGTAACTGCTCCGATTTATGTTTTTTTTTTTTTCTTATTTTGCCGCACAAAGTCGTGACCCGCAAACATTGAACTTTTTCCTCTTATTGCCAATTTTGTTTTCTACCTACTTATAAATGCACTGTGGTAACAGAAAATGAATCTTTCTCTTAAAACTAAAACAAAACTCATGGATTTAATCAAAAAAACAAAATATTTAATTGAAAAAAAAAAAACAAAATTCAATTTTCAAACATTGCCCTTTGTTTTTAAGTTGCAACTCAAAAAGAATCAAACAAAATTCTAAGTCTATTTATAAATTTTAATTAATTAATAACAAATTAAAAGGTGACTTGAAGAAAAAGTATTAAGTTTTGAATTGTTGCCCATTTTCAAACTCATTGAGAATCAAAAAATTCTAAATCTATTGATAAATTTTTATTAATTAATAACAAATAAAAAAAAGTATTCAATTTTCAATCGTTTTCAAACAAACGAAATTCAAAAGTCCATTGATACATTTTAAATAATTAATAACAAATTGAAAGATGATTTGAAAAGAGTATTCAATTTTCAATATTTTTAAGACTTAAAATAAAAGATTTTAAATCAAATGATAAATTTTAAATTAAATCTTTGTTTAATTGTTGTTTATGACATTTATCATAGAGAATTTTATAGTCGTTAATGATATTGATTTAATAATTTTTGTAAATTTTGGAGCCCATTGTGCAACTTATTGGCAGGGCAAGAGTAGACAGTAGACTGCTGGCCCCCCATCAAATAGCTTGATGGGAGCCCAAAGGCAGCGCCACATATTTGAACGAAATAAATTTGAAAACACTTTGTTGCTGTTGTCTTTTTTTTTTTTTTGTTTTTTTTTTTTGTTTTACCAGCACGAAAAGCAATTTCAATTTCTGTGGGAGCTGTTCAAGATAATGAAGCCATTCGCCCAATGGGCAGATACAAGGAAAAAAGAGAGAAAATCATCAACAAAAAACCAAAATAAAAAAGGCTTCATTGTCAATCATATTTAAGTTTATTTTCCCACATTTAATGCCCGGCTGGATCTGGACTTTGTCTCTCTCTCTCTCTCTATCTCTCTGTCTATCTCCTCCATTGAGTTTGCGTCTCCTCATGGGAAAATCACTGGCGTAACTGTGTCGGCAGCGGTGGCTTCGCTTGTTGCGCAATAATTATTCGGTTTTGGTTGCTTTTGACCCCGCTGGTTGTAGCAAACAACAACACACCCCCACACAATAAGTCCACACTATATAGTAGTGGTGCAACACCTTCCCATTTGAATACCATGCTGCGCTCTGTTGCACTTCTTTTCCTACACACGCAACTTGCATCGTCATCGTAATAAAAGGGGTTGTCCAAACAATGAATGACTTTGTGAATTTTTCGAATTTTCACGGTTATTACCTAGTCGAAAAAAAAGGAAAAGAAACAACACAAAGCAAAAAGAAACAAAAAAAAAAAAAAAAAAAAAGACGGAAGTGCGCTAGAACTGCTCTTCTTGAGGTCGTCGTCATCTGACCAAATTTCACACATTTTTCCCTAACGCAGGTGTTTAAAATATATGCCAAAATAATATGGTAATTTCGTTATTATGCTCAACGGAAATTAAATTCAGTCGATATGCTCGATTAACTCGATATGGCTAAATAGGTTTATATACTTCAATTTTAATATAAAAATTCGTTTGATTCGTATTTACTTTAAGCTGTCAGGGTTTACATTTAAAAGCAGTACATTTTTATAATTAGTTTTATTATTTTCCAATATTTCATTTACTTTCATAATTTTCGTATCATTTTTAAATTAAGCGGTCAGCAGTTATTTCTTTTAAGTTGGTTACACTTAAAAATACATTTTATGTTGAGCAGTTTGGCCAACAGATGGCGAAACTTTTGCATCGCCATCTACCGGAATAAAATTGAAAAGTGAATACCACATGGACATAGATATCGATAATAAAAAACAAAAAATTCGTTGGCGCATATTTCAAATATGTAGTTTGTTAATGGTTTATTTTTATGTCTAAATTAGCCTGAAATTCCGAGACGAAATTAATATTAACAGTAAAGTGCAAAACGCATTTTGCAAATAACTATATATTTTAAAATTATATTCTACAAATGAATTATCCCTAACAACTCTAATTTCGACAAGTTCTTATCGATTTTTCTTAAAATAACCGACTGCAATTGTAAACTTGCTTTAACTGTGCATTTGTGAAAATTGTTTTTTTTATTAAAAGCAGTGCAAATTTTTGCTGTTTTATATTTTTGATTAAACTGTAAAAATGGCAACATCTGTATGCCTTGAATATCATTTGCCAATTAAGCAATTGTTTGGTCATCACAAAATCGCGTATACGGGCTTTGGTAAAAGGATGCCAAAGAGCGTTTTGTGGAAAAAGGGATATGAAGAAGTCTTACTATTGGACTAAATGCACTTGAATTGAAAAGCCTTCGAAATAAAATGGATATTGAAAACAACTGAAAACTCGTAGTCAAGTAGTCAAATCCTTTAAATATGTTCTAGCAGAAGAAATACGAAAGCGACAAAATAAAAAACCATACGAAAGGATACAGCGCATAAAAAGATAATGGTTGAGACATGGACTGACAGGCCGACATCTTATGGTCTCAGAATAACGAAATTACTGCTAATCCAGGAAAGATAACAATGCTGTAGATTAATCAAGTCTTATGATTCGTGGACTAAATTAGTTTAATCAGCAAGTTAATTACAATAATAAGAATTTCATATGATCTTGTTGGGTAAATGCAATGGAATTCCAATCAGATGTAACTGAATATCCCTTACCATCACTACAACGCTCTTCATTTCACCATTCTTCGGGGGTTGCTCTCACTGTCAGAGAGAGACCAAGAAACCACAAAGAGATAAAGAGAGAGGAGAAACGGAATACGAAAGAGCGGCTGTAATATCCGCTCAGAGATCAAGTCAATGTATATGCTAACACTCACACTCAAACATCAAATAGCTGTTATTAATTATGATCGTTATATACCATAATTCTTTTACATTTTCGGATCTGCATTAATGGAATAATGATTCAGTGCAAGGCTATGGACCTTTCAATTGGGGTACCCAACGAAATTTGAACAAGAGTTTGTTTTTTTTACTCCCATACACCCACCCACACAGCACCCCCAATGTGATGGAGAGTTGTTTTTTTTTTGCATTCGCTCTCGCTGCTCCACACACTAAATATAGCCACAACAACAACAACAACAAAACAAAGGCACTCATACAACTATATAAGCATATGTACATATACGCATTATATGTGCATACATACATGCAAAAATAGTACTACTGAATAATGGGAGAGAGAGAGAGAGAGCACCAGCATTTCGACTCTCTGAACCGAACAACCGAACCCAAGGCAAAGAGTACATTCTCTCCAAACAGGTTTTGCAGCCCGTGAGCGAGAGAAGATTGACCAAAATTTTTAACATTTTTGCTCAGTCTCAATCTTTACTGCACACGATCTAGAGCTCGCTTGCTTAGCGACCGACCAGCTGACAAATTATTTTGTGTGTTTGTGTGCCTAAAAACCTGCAGCAGATTTCATATTTCGTTGAAGCATACAAATTAAGCGGAAATTCTGGTATGTCTGGTTTAACCTTATCACTAAACAGTAACCTACCTGCAGCACACAACGTTTCTGATTTCATACCATACACACACAATATGTATCGATATATGTATGATTGAAAATTTATTTATTTAACTTCATTGCCATATTATCAAAAGCGAGAGCAACCCCGATACCCAGAGCGGGAGAGCAAAAACCAGTCCCCCCGGATAGAGAGAGCAACAATGGGTGAGCAAAAGTCCCAGAGAGAGTCCGTTGAATTGTTCTCTGACGTAAGTACTTATTGAAAACTGAAAAAAAGAGAGCGACAATATTATTCAGATATTTTAGTTTCCCGATAGATATATTGCATATAAACTATCATGTATTATTTAAAACAGTTTTGAAATAGTTAATAATTTCGAAATTAACTAAATGATCCATTATAATGGGGCATAATGTTTTATTTTTTGTTAAGCATAAAACAAATTTTCTTAGATCTTCTCTAAGCAGGTATTTGTTTGCGTTGTCTTCATCTCAAATTTCTCGCTCTTTCTTTCCGGTTTTTCACTCTCTCTCTCTCTCTCTCTGTGTCTCTGCCTGCTTCAAAGTTACTCAAATGTCTAAAACGAGTCTACATACAAAATAATACAGTACAACTACTATATATGTATGTATGTATAGTACATATTTACTTATACATACATACGTACATACATACATATGTATGTATGTATATCACACATATGTGAAATTTTGCGAGAATAATTATGCCTTTAGTCATTGTACATACATACATATGTACATATATAGAAATAAATGATATATGTACAACTTCCGATATGCATAACTTGAAAAGGTTTTCGTAGAAATTTGTTAAAAATATTGTCCAAGTCTTAAAGATTATTATTATTGGAATAATTTTTTTCCAAATGACAAATGATCTATTTATCAAAGGATCTACACTATATCTATCTCTGTGTCTCTCTCTATCATAATGCTGTATATATGTACATACATATGTACATACATACATAAATAATTTCAAATAAAATCCTCTCAATTCCCTCAGGACGATGGTCAACAGCGCATACGTAACGTATTAACATTGGAGGAACGTGTGGAGGCAATTCGTCAATATGATATTGTGCCCATGTATAGTAAAATAGCTAAAAATTTTAACTGTAGTTGGGAACAAATTAAAAGCATCGTTTCAAATCGAGAACCGATTATGGAACTTTATGAAGCAACACGTCGACACTATAAAAGGCCAGATGCCAAATTTGAAGAATTACGTAGACGTAAACTCAATTTTCTTGGTCATTGTCTATATGAGTATATCCAGAGAGCTCAATATTATCTACATACCGATATAAATGAAGAATTGATACGTACTAAGGCATTGGAGTTTCGTGATCTTATGGGCATTGATAATTTTATGCCGAATAAGCCATGGATTAATCATTTTAAGGCAGCATATAATATAACCCTATCGAATCGCCAGATAACCATAACACGTAAACCTCCAAGATCACTGGAATTGCGTGACATTATGTCCTATTGCGGTAAACATACAATAATGGCTAAAAATCTAGCCCAAAAACAACTGGAACAACAACCCATTCAAGCTGTTCCTCCCACGGAAGTTAGAGAGGAGTCTCCCCCACCTGCCGCCAATCCACGTCCCTTGTACCGGACAAAAACGCTGGTGGCAACCTGTAATCAAAATCAGGCAACATTGGAGGAAGTCCAGCAACGTCGTAAAAGGAAAATACATTTTCTGGAAAAGGCACTATACGAATATATACAACGGTCACAGTTTCACAATCGAGGACGACTCGATTTAGATAATTTACGAACTGTGGCCATAAGTCTAAGGGATATCTTGAAAATTGATAACTTCTTTCCGGACAAGATGTGGTTCAATCATTTCAAGAGTCACTATAATTTCAGTTTTTCACAGGGCGTGCCACTGACGACACGTCGTATGCCACTTTCTCTGGATCTACGTGACATTGTTAGCTATTGTGGACGGAACGAGCAGCGTGTTACCCTGGCTCAGAAAGCAGCGGGAGAGGCATCCACACCAACACCTACGCCCACGCCAACAGCAGCCGGCGCTGCATTTGTACATATTCCTCTGGTGGAGCCAAAGATCGAGCCAGAAGTTGTTTTAGAAACTGTAGAAGATGAAGATGAAGACGAAGATGATGATGATGATTGTGTAGCCATTGAAGAGGCTCCTGAACTTATCGAAATCAATGACGATGACGATGACCATGTAGAAATAAAATCATCGCCAACAAAACGTAAAGGAGATACACTGCAATGTGCTACAAATTTTAAAATAAATAAGGTTCAATCCCTTGATAACAGTATCAATATTGAACTAGAGGGTATTGGAAACTACTCAGATAACAGTAGAGATTCCGAATTTCCACGATCTGTTCATAGCTATGAGGATGCATTGCGTCTGCTTAAGCCACTTGAAGAGTTTGCTCTCCTTGAGGAGAACTATCGTGCGATTGGGTTACTAACTCAATTGGAGAAAATATTCGAAAGTGCTTCCATCAAGAGACTAAAATTGGATTAGACAATCCAAACCGAGAGAGAGAAAGAAAAGAAAATGGAAATCAAATGAATTGATCTTGGCTAAGTTGACAGGATATCCTTTTACAAATAATTAACCAAATATTTTGGATACATGTACATAAATATTACATATAAACTCGTATATATCCTAATAGTATACATGTATGTATGTATATTATTATATATTATGTATATATACAAACGGAATTTTTCACAATCCTTTGAAGACTTCAAATCTAGAACAATTTTGGGAAAAAAAAATTGTTACTGTTTCGGTTTATCCTAGTTAAAATGCATGTAAA
The DNA here is from genome assembly GCA_037075365.1 of Drosophila emarginata. Taxonomy (NCBI): domain Eukaryota; kingdom Metazoa; phylum Arthropoda; class Insecta; order Diptera; family Drosophilidae; genus Drosophila; species Drosophila emarginata. The sequence continues at coordinate 3,688,393 of JBAMCD010000120.1, forward strand.
ATATTGAGTCATTAGTAAGTTAAGTGATCAATTAAAAAATTGGCAATTTATTCAATTTTTTTTTTTTTTGTTGATAATAAGTTTTGTAGTTTATTGGAATTTAATATATTTAATATATTATATTTAATATTGAATTACGGATAAACAAGTTAAAATTTATACGTATAAACAATATATCAAAGTGATGCGAAAGCAAACAGATATATTCATTGTGAATCTATAAACTCTTAGTATATATGTATCATTATCTAAAGCTATCAAATGTTGAAATATCAAATTTATTTTTTTTAATTTATAATTACATAAAAATTTTGTGCTTTCTGTTCTCTTGTATGAAGGATATTAATGGAATTTCCTTATAAACATTTAGTCTAAAAAAAAAAAGTTAATACTTTAGTTATATTTCCGTCTGGCTGAATATCTATATACATAAATATGGTTAATGTTTATCTGTCTTAACCAACGCACACAAAATTCTTATTTTTAAACATTTTTTTTTTTTTAACTTTTATAAGCGCTGAGGATATATGCACATAAACCGATCGATTTGGACTACTATATCATGAAAATGAAAAGAATTATATTTGCTAATGAAACCAAATTAATCGTTTTATGCAATTGAACAAATTTACTATATTTTGTAAGCCCGATACAAAAATATCTTTTTGAAACCCTGTATTCATAGAAGAAAAGGGTATACCAAAGTCGATAAAATGTATAAGCAGAAGTAAGCATTTCCTGCCTCATATAAATATTCTTGATCAGCATCAATACCCGATTCAATTGAGACATGTCCGCACATTCGTCTGTCGGTCTGTTCCCGTATCAATACATCTTAGAGACTATAAAAATTAGTGTAATCAAATTTGGTGTCAACATCCGTTTAGTGTCAAGTTTTTTTGCCACGCCCACTTCCGTCTCTGCAATTTAAAAAAACCGAATAACTAGAGCTGTATTAAAGGTAATGCATTGTTTTATGGCATACCTATAAATATATTATTTTTTCGAAATCAAACGATAAATATCGGATATATAGAAACATATGTTCAAGCTTTGTACTTTGTCTAATAAGAGTGAGCAAGATAGCATAGATTTTAAGGGACTTTAACTTTATTTAGCACCCCTACTTGGTAAGGAGGGCACAAGTCAATGTCAACAGGGACAACTTTCTTGCTTCACTTTTAAGCAGGAAGGAAAATAATTTTAAAATTTCATTAAATTTGAATGGCTTTATACATAAAGTTTGATTAGTTCCAATAAGAAATTTACCCAAAAATGTCTATTTTTAACACACAAAACCTTCTTAAATCTTCAATCATCTTTTTTATATTAACTAAAAATAAAACTCAGAAAGTGAGATGAAAGGAGTCATTATGAATCCTCCCTGTCATGGCTATTCGTTGAGTGATTTCAATAAAGCAGTTTAATAAAATACGGATTAAACTTCCAGATATCAAGTATAGAATCGACTTGGGGATACCCTGCTTAAAAATGTCTTACTTTAAATTAATGCAATTTGATTCTTTTATTAAATCAGTTAGAGACCTTTTCTAAATACTCTTCAGATAGCGTTCCGAGCGAGAACCGAGAAGTACAGTTGCCACCATTGCTCTCTGTTCTAAGACATTCTTAAGAATAGAAGAAGATTATCCTATATAAATATGAGTGGTATTCTCATAGTAGAAATTCCTTTCTAAAATCGATTGTTATATAATTTTTTTTTTGTTTGTCAAGAACTATAGGGTATGAAGGGAACTTAGTCACTTAACTTGCTGAATTTGAAATGTTTGGTATAATGTTTGGATGCCTTCTTTTTGTTAATGTTAAATTGATGCCTTTTCATTGATTTTGCTGGGATATGAGAAATCAAATAATGAGGTTTATATCCTCTGCAAGGGAACAACAGCACATTTTCTCTTATCGTGATTACTTACGTTTTATCAGGTGATAAGTTTGACTGACCATATTGTCCAGGATATGTAACGTGACCAAGCTGTGTATATATATGTACTTATATATGTGTATATAGTACACACACTTGTGTACTTGTGCATGTTCAGGATACATAATCGCATTTCATTTCGCGCCACTCTCCGCAACAAAGGCTACGCACAATCAGCGCTAAAACTTTACGTTCGCCCTGTAAAACTTTACGCGCCCTCCCCATTTCGAGATGAAATGACCTGCAGCACCGATGCCGATGGCGATAACGTTGCCTGAAAAGGAATAAAATGAAATGGGAAGGGAAGAGAAGGGCAGGGCAGGTCCGGAAAGGGGGGGATAAAGGATGGGTGGCATTATAGGGTAAAACTGTAGGGTAGATGGTGCGTCAAGCGGAGCGCTGTAGGTGCTACATCAATTTCAGATGGGTAAAGTAACTGCCAGGTTTAGCAGGGCTGTGGGGAGTCAAAAGCGGCAGCAGCGCAGCGTCCCATCGAGGGACCTTCTTTGGGGGCTGTCGTAGTAGAGGATAATGATGATGATGATGCGAATACACGTACATACATACATACATACATAGACAGAGTCTCACAGCTAGATGGGAGCTACGATTACACAACGGGGCCATATAACGCTGGAAGCGGTGCTCAGACATCGCCATCATCATCATCATCATCATCATCCGTCCTCGATTGTGGCAAAGTTTCATTTTACGCTTTGCGCCAACAAAACTTGCAACCCTCCTCAGTATCAGGACTTTCATTTCAAGGATTTCCGACCGAAGTCAGACGTCAAATGACGGGCTTGACTATACTCTTGTAAAGCGTAATATGTATAAAGTATACACAGATGTAGTAGAAAACCTATGACTGTAGCTCAGGGTTAGCCGGATACCGTAAAGAAAATGCGAATGCGAAATAAAGATAGGATGTGGTGGGGCCCGATAAAGGTGGTAGAGAGCCCAGGGAAGCAACATCAATGCAATAACAACAGCAACAACATCGTTCCTGAGGAAGTGTCTCTCGGCTCAGGTTACTGCTACAGACGCACACGGCTGCGCGCCCTGTAAACCAAACCCAAACCAAAAAAAAAAAAAAACCAAAAACGAAAAAAAAAACCCAACAACATGGAAGTGAAATCCCAAGCGCGTTAAAGCCCCGAAAGCAAAAATGTTGTGTTCTTGTTGTTGCTGTCAAGGATATAAGGGGATATAACCTGTATATAAAAGCAAAAAATAACAAAAAAAAAAAAAAAAACAAGAAATGAAGGTATTTTGTAACCGGAGCAGGATAAGAGTCACATCAATTGGTACAGTTGAGTATGATTAAACCATTTTTATCTGTTATATACGATCGGAAAATGTATAATACATTTTTAAATCCCTAATAATTGGCAATAAATTTTTATGATTGCATCACCTTTCATTATAATTATTAGATCTAATTTGGTTATTGTGCTCTTACCTTACTTGTTGTATTTACTTTATATTCGATTTATATGTGCAACTGTGTGTGTGTGTGTGTGTGTGTGTGTGTGTGTGTGTGTGTGTGTGTGTGTGTGTGTGTGTGTGTGTGTGTGTGTGTGTGTGTGTGTGTGTGTGTATATATACATAATATCGATTCTTTCATCTCAACAAAAAATAAATCTCTCTCATAACCCCGCACTCAGCCAATCGACGACCCCTTTAATCATAAAATATGTTAACATTTACCACATCCCATCCATACCCAATAGCCATACCATACCATACCATACCATATCGTACCATACCATACCATAATCATTGCCCATTGTATACCAGAAATTTTGTATATATAAATATATACATATATATACGAATCTCTCTCTCGTATAGAACCAAAACCAATAACGAATACTGTAAAAACCGAACAGCTCTGTTTTCATGTTCGAAACGACAACGAAAGGTTATTAATGCAAGATGACTATACGAATATGAAGCGTATAGATATAGATATAGAAATATATATATATATCTGTGTGTGTGTGTGTATGTGTGTGTGCATATAAAAGAGATGCTCAGATACATACAGAATGGGGTAAAAAAAAAGTGAGGGAAGGACGGTCGTATGGACAGACAGACAGTACGGAATGGAACGGATGATTACTGCTGCCGCTGAGGATGATTACGACAATCATGATGATGGAGAGAGAGAGAGAGAGAGAGGAAAAAAAAAGAAATAAATAATAAAGATGAAAATGGTGAATGTGGATAGTGAACGGCGGGTCGAAACAAGTCTGAGTCTTTGAGACTATTTTTCTATGGCTTTGGTAAATGTAGCATCGACATCTGTATCGACAGCTGCCGTTGTTGCTACTTCATCTGATTTGGGTTGTCGGCCCAAAACATAAGCCTCTTGGGCTTTGAAATGCTCCGGTTGCCTTCGTTCTGGTCGGTCGTCTGAGATGTTGTTCGTATCATAATTGTTGCTGCTGGTTGTTGTTGTTATTATTGTTGCACACGACAACGACGATTTGGCATTGCTTCAATTCCATAGGCATCGTTGAAAACTCAGACTATGATGGCACTTGAGCATCACAGCTCCACCAGTTCTCAACTGGCTGGCTTAGACTTAAATCGGTACAACGGGAAGGATGATGATAGAAGGGGGACGGGCGGTATGTCGGCAAGTGGCAGGTTTGCTGAAGGCCCATAGCCATCGGGGGCTATGTTGCTGCTGAAGCTGAAGCTGTAGCTGTAGCTGTAGCTGGTGCTGGTGCTGGGAATGATGATGATGATGCTTTTTAGCTTTCAGTCATGCGCTTGGAGATGGCCATGCTCATCCGAGCAAACCTTCACCATTCGTATACCAACTTCGGTTCGTTCGTTTCGCTGGCACAGCTTTCGATAGATGCTAATCTATCTTTATTGTACAAAGATGTCGAGAGGATGTGTTTTATATGTATGTATGTATACGAGAATGGGGGGCACAAAGATGGTTTGGCTTTCGTCTTGTACCGCCAATACACTAGTCCAACAAACTGACAATCCGCCATTTAGTGAGTCAGTCAGTCCGTCAGTCAGTCAGTTTGGGGGCTGCTATAAATACAAATCGTCTTTGGCATCGAAATTGGATTTCATTTCGGTTCGATTTTGGTGTCAGCCTCAAATTGATGTTCGTTTTTAGGGAAGCAAGCAAAATATACTTGAGAAAAAGGTAAATGATTCGTTAGATACTCCCGCCGCCTCCTTCTATACTACTGACAGCTAACGAGAAAAAGTACAGTTGAGTAATCACCATTTGGTATACAAATGAATACTAATAATAAATGTTAAAGTAAAGAATCAATAATATATATATTCATATGTATATACATATATATATATATATATACATATATGTACATATGTAAGTATATAAACTTAACTCTAATCAACTATAATTAAGCATGATCAATTTTGGATCAAATTTCGGAAGATCATTTGGTTTAAAACAAAAACCAGTTAATACGTTTAGTTAAGTATCAGTTACCAAATTTCAGTGTGGTGTATAGAAAAAGGCGTGGCCAATATTTTAAAAAATAAACTTGATCGGACAACATACCAAACGAGTCTAGCGATATAACAAATTATTTTAAATACTATTAAAAAATTAAATTTTTGAAATGAAAGAGAGTGCTAGAAGAGGCTTGTCCTTGTCATTTGATGTTGATTAAGAATATATAGTTTAGAGAATTCCATTCACGAGGGTCGATTAATAAGTTTCCTTAACAAAATGAAGTTTTCTTACAGCAAATATTTTTAACGTTTTATAATTAAGAATTCATCTACTTTATGAGATGTAAAACCAATTTAATAAGTTTATTTTCAATTTTTAAAAAATAAGAAATAAATAATATAGTAGTTGTTATATTAAATATGATGATCAACTTTTAACAAAATCCTGTCAAAAGTTCAAAAGTCCTTAAAAAAATCAAATTTAATTTAAATTAAATGGACAAAAATATATATTAAAATTGTATACATACATACATATGTATAACATATATTTTAATAATTTTACAAGTATGTATATATACATATATGTAAATGTATGTACATATGTATATATAGTTTATTTGTTGTATTATAAGCAAGTAATACAAAAGTAAAAGAAAACATATTTTGTAAAAGAAAACCCCAAAAACATTTTCAATCTAGCGCTACTCAAAGGACTTCATACAAACATCTTCCCCCAAAAAAAATAATACGACAAATTATCAATATGAAACATGTATTTCGTTATACAGATGCTTATTAAACAAAATCCTCGTTTCGTCAATTTATTTAAGCAGAATTGGGCAAGGATTATGCTGGCTTCAAGAACAAATCCTCAAATAAAGATGGATGAAGGACCAATTGGTTATGCAATGTTTCCTTCCTGTTAAAATGACAAAAAAAAAGGACTTTCGATAAATTGAACAAGGATATGTTTTAATGGATCATTTTTTTAACATAAGAATGGAATTTAATCATATCATTGACACTTTTATTGTAGGGTTAATAAGGATCTCTCTTGAGGGATCAATATTATAGATATATTTTTATAGATCTTCAATCAAAAAACCAAGAAACATTTTGCTTAATTTGTTTGATCAATAAGTTAGTTTTTTAGACTAAAAAAGTTAAGTTTATTAAGTTTATTTTTTTATTTTACTTTTTTTGTTTGCTTTGGAATTGTCTAAAAATTATATATATTTACATATGTATGTACATACATATATACATACATATACGAGAAGCCCAAAGATCCACAGTGGATATACTAAATCATTTTCATTTCCAAATCTCCTGAATTTCCAGTTTTTCCAGCCAATGCATACACACACACACACGTAGATATATATATATATATATATGTATATATACACCTTCAAAATGGAAGCGACTATAAAATCCACACGGGCTGAAATGGCAGGCCACAGCGTACAACATGAGATATAAAACCCAGATATGGAAATGGCAATAAACTCGTAGCAGCATTGAATATACATAGACGGGCAACGGGGGGATTGGGATTACTAAGTGTTGCGCTAGCTGTGCTGCAAACAGCGACTGCGATGCTGGCGTAGCTGCCGCTTAAGTCATACACTGAAGAAGAGAGTGAAGAGAGTAAGAGCCAAGAAAAATAAAAAAAAAAAAAATAAAAAAAAAAATAAAGGCACAAAGGAAATTACGAGGAAAAATTCAGTCAAGTCCCTATGGTACTTTTTGGGTGCGACACAGTCAACTCGCATAGATAGATAGATACGAATATGGCCACTCACACAAAGACAGACAGAAAGATAGATAGCTAGATGGAAAGACGGTCTGTAAGACCGATATATTATAGAGAGGGACGAAGAGTGGTAAGCCTGCAGGCGGATATCCCATATAGATAGATTATAGCGTGCACAATGAGAGAGCCAGATGGAAGAGATACAAATTCAAGATACAGATATCTATTCTGTTCTGTTCTTTACCTTCTTTAACTTTGAAACGAGGAACTGAAATCGAGACCAAAGACCAGAGAACAGGGATAAAACGGCAACATCATCAGTAACGTTAGCAGCAGCAGCGACAGCGACAGCAGCAGCGGCAGCGTCAGCAGCAGCAGTAACAAACATCCAACATATAAACATATATATATGTATATATACATATATATACATATATATCGAAGGGGCAAGCCCCGGACATAATCAAAAAAGGTAATGGAAAAATACTATCGGCTCTGCTTCATCGCCATTTTTGCCGTTGTTCTGTCAAGGAAGGAATATGAGCATCATGAAATGGGGCAAGGACAATGAGGGGTAATGCGGGTCGTTCTATGTGGGGGATTCAGTTCAATATAATACATAACCATAATAAATTCTATGGCTAAATCCCCGGCTATGGCTCTGGTTCTGTAGAAAAAGGTCATAATAGATGAGCTTTCTTGAATCTAGCAGTGGGGGTGCTTGGTTGGTTGGGGGGTAGAGAGTTGGAGTAGGGAATAAATTGGGTTGGGTAAGGGAAGTGATTGGGAGAGTAAAACGTTTGTGTTACTGTATGCGTTAATATCTATATATGTATATATATATGTATATATATTTGTGTGCGTCTATGTGTGTGTGTGTGTGTGTGTGTGCAAGATTCTTGGTCCTTGGTAGCAATAGCATTCGGACGGTTTAGTTGTGAAAAAAGGCAAAAGGAAAGGTCATTTTCTTCAATGATTTTTTCAAAAGGTTGCCAAGGGCTTACCAAAACCCGCTAACAGCCCTGGCCCATCATTTCCCCTTATCTCCCACTCTGTTCGTCAGGAATGACCCCTTTTTATTTTTATAACCAACTCGCTTACGCTACGACATGGCCCGGCAAAAAGCATTTGAAAACTTTTACGTTTAGTTTGGCTTTGGTCAAGTTAAGCTAAGTCAGTCAGTCAGTCAGTCAGTCGATTGCTGATAAAATATAATATAATAATGTCGAGTCATCGAGTCGGCCCAATACCAATCCCAGTCCCATTCTCAGTGCCCAATCTTAATCCCAAAAAAACCAAAAACCCAAACTAAGAATATTTTGTAGAGCCTTCCTTCTACACACCCAATTTATATATATGTATGTATGTATGTATGTATTTATGTATATGATATACATATAAAAATTTATATATATTCAATATATGTAGGTATGTATGTACATATGTATGTATGTGTATGTGTGTGTGTGTGTGTGTGTTTTTACACCCATCAATGATGCTGTGGTTTTATACCTTTTCCAATACTTTTGCTTTATGTACATGCATATATATATATATATATATATAGGTATATATAGGTATTTTTGTGTATGTGTATGTATATATATAGAGATATATATCTTTTTATATGTATTTATTTTGACCCACCACCAAAAAATCTACACAATTGAACCCGAAAGCTGCACAAAAACAAACGCCCGAACCCAAACTGAGCGTTATCCATTTCTATTTCTCTTCGTTGTATTAAAACTAATCCATCAAATTGCTTTGGGCGACCCACAACTACAACGATAATGGGTTTAACTACAACACGTTGTAGTTATTGTTGTTGTTGTTGTTCTTCTTCTTCTTCTTATAGTTGTAGTTTATTGTATATTGTTGTTGTTAATGCTGCTTCTGCCGCTTGCCGCCTTTCTTGTTATTTAATGCGAACGAACCCGAACCCGGACAAAACAGAGCCAGAGCAATACTTCAACTTACAGATACTTGTATATATATAAATATATATATTTATATATATATATATATATATATATCTATATGTATATAAATATACATATGTATAAGCACACATCGCAGTGGTATCAACTTCTCAGCATCTTTTTAGATACCTCTCTATATATGTATGTATATATGTATATATAAGTAGAAGGTATACAATGAGTATAAGAGGTTGTGCGTGTGTTTCTGTATCTCTATCCGTCTGTCTATCTCTCTATCTGTCGGTTTGTGTATTGGGAATGGATTTTTCTCACTGTATATACAATCGAAGTTTAAGTTGTAGCGGCTTCAAATGAAATTTTACTGGATCCCAAAAAAGAACTGATTGTGCGACCAAATTTGATCATCAGATACGAATGGAATACATATGTACATACATATATACATATATATGTATATAAACGCATCTACATATATGGAAGTATGTTTGGAAACTTGTTTAAATTGGCTCGATGCCGTACAAATGGCAAATTATGGCACTATATTCAATGTATCAGACAATTGGGATGGACCAAATATATTGGAATTAACAAATAACTTTATAGATACCCTTACGCCCCCCACACACCCCCCCCCTCCCCCCTTTCTCCACCCTTTTAACTAACATACCGTATGAATCATATTCAATGAGTGAATTTTGTTGACGTAATAAATGATAAATTTACTCAATACAAATTAATAAATTATAATCCAATTTTTTAAAGAATTATAAACATAAATACACTGAAATAAAATGCGTGTACATAAATAGATACCACTTTAATAATACTTAAAAAATAAATTCTCGTTATCTTGAAAATAAAACCAATAATAATAATAATAATAATATCCAAAAATAGGTTTCATTGCAGCATATATTGGAATGTCTGTATGTGTCATTAAATATATATGTATGTATGTATATACATATATATATATATATATACATACATACATATGTACATATATACATATGAATCCCCCGGCGAATAGATACCGAAATTTCAAGCGCCCAATGTCAGACCCAGTACCAACCACTCACACAGACACACACAGACTAATATAAATGGTCAGAGGGGACAGGCGGGGGGCGTCAGCTACATAAACTCTTCGTCGGGCTATATATGATGGGATTTACGATGCCAGAACCCAAAAAAAACCCATCAAAGAACGGCTCTATATACAAAATGCCCAGTCCCAATTTTTAGCTAAATGTCGAACCAACAACCAAAATCACCCCAAATGTCGGATGACTTCGGTTCGGTCGGAATTATTTGTCGTGTGTCGAGGAGACCGAAACCGACGACAATAACGACCACGACCCACAACACAACTAACGCGCTACCACTACCACTACTATACCACTAACAACAACAATAATAATAACAATAACAACAACAACACTAACACTAACACCAACACCACTACCACCCCCGCCAGACATACTGTCGGCTCTTGTTGTTATTATTGTATCTGCTGCTTCTACTACTACTCTACAACTACTGCGGCTGCGACTGAGGCTGAGACTGAGAGTTTGCTTCTGGTTATTTGCTTAGCACATCTGACGCCGCCGTTAGCGTCCTCTGTCAGTGTCTCAGTCAACGTTGACTTCAAGAGGTGTTCTGCCGTCCTTGCCTTTGCCTGCCTGGGCTCCCTGCCTTACCATTTGCTTGCTCGGTCGGTTTTTGGTTTTGGTTTGGCTTGGCTTGTTTGGGATTAAATATTTCCTATAGATGGGAAAAACGAGTCGGTCGGGTCGGTCGTCGAGTCGCTTGGGCTTGGCGATGTATACTACATACTGTATGTAGCCGCTGTCGGTAGTTTCGTATATTTCACTCTGTGCTGAACATTCGTACGAAACGGTTCTCGCGCAGCGCGTAATTTTTTTTTTTGCCACTGAGAAAGTATTGTTTGGCCCTCGGAATCTTCAGCTTCCTCTGGCTTGTGGATAGTCTTAAGTGATTTAGCGCCCTCGGCATATGTATCATTTAAGCATACATATATATATATATATATATATATATAGATATTCCCATCTATAACGCGGCATCTTTCGTTTTAATAACTATCCATAAATATTGTCGGCTTCAAGCGGATATATTGGAAATAGTAGAGGCATCTACCTGCCAGCAATCCTGCCTCTTTCAAGTGAGTACCACTGTGCGAATGTGTAATGTGTTTTTGAATGTAAACAAACGGGGTCTTGAGATTCTGCCGCTGCTTGCTGCTGCTGCTCGCCAGTGTTGTGTGCGCAATTAAAAAAAAAAAAAAAAGGCGCAGCGTCGCAGCATCGGCATTTGCATGCCACAAGCGCAACGGAAGCGGCAAATATCGTAGCCGAGCCGTAGCCGGTGCCGGTGCCAATGTGTGAATTTCATTCAACTGGACGAGAGGGCGGGGTAAAGGAGTACTGTTATTGGGGTACTGTTGCTGTGCGAATGGGAGTAGGAGTGGGAGTTTGAGAGAGGTGGGGGGTTTGTCCATTTTGTGTTTGTATTGCGTTTGTTTTTGTTTGACTGATAGACTGCGCGGCAACTGCGACGTCAACGGCGTATTGTTTGGGTTTTGTTTTTGTTTGTTTGCTTTTCGCGGATTGTCTCTGCGTTCGTCTCTCTCTTTTGCTCTCTCAATCTATGATTGTGTGTGTGTGTGTGTGCATGCTTGTGTAAGGATGGGGGTATGATAACAGGACATTGACTGCTGATTTGGCGCCAATTAATGCTCGTGTCGGTGTGACCTTGAAGGTGTCTTATATGCATTTCCCTTATTGGAATGCATTTAACGGTTAATCTCTTGGTTATACAGTAAATTTTTCAGTAAGTGCGATTATACAGTCAACTGAATGAAAATAGCATTAAATTATCATCTTATAATTCTTAAGCAATTAATTAGTTAAATTAATCTATTGCTTTTTATCATTTTAATATTGTTAAAAAAATTCCTTTTTTTCAAAAAGAAGAGAAAATCCCTGACAATTTTCTCTATATACTTTTTAAGTTTTTCCCTTTATTACAGTCGTAAAAAATAATTCATTCTCTTGTGTACGAGGGTGGATCAATAACTACATATATACATATATACTATGTGTATATAGTAACTAGCATTATATGATTTATAAATGCAGTAAAGGAGAACAAAGAAGCTTAAATCCTGCAAGATGGCTAAAAAAAATCATTAATTTCAGAATAGTAAAATATTCTTTTATCCATTTTTTTTTTTTTGCTAGTCATGGCACTCTGTGTGTGTGTGTGTTTATTTTTTTTTTTTATCAGTCTTTTAGATCGACCCTCGTTTTATGCTAAAATTTTCCATATTTCCAATTCCACCCATATATGTACATACATGCATGCATATGTATGTATGTATTTATGTACATACTCTATTTATGTATGTAATTTCATTTCATTCTCGGTTCACCCTAAATGAATACTGAAGATAAATCTCATCAATCAATCTTCAGCCAATAAACTTTTAATCCCCCCATTCCCCCCTCCCAACTGCAACAAAGTACATATTACGGCAACATGCTCACAAACAATGTATAAAGCCTGCGAAATCAAACGAAGCATCGCAAACATTACTCTATACACTTGTCGAAAGGTGTGACTTTGCCTCATGAATACACATGAGGCATCTCAAGAAGTGCGGAAGAACTGTAACAAGGGAGGAGAGGTCCTTTCACATACAAACAAACATACAGTCAATAGCAATATTGTATATATATGTACATAATTCTGACTGGCACATCGATCTCCAAGAGATAGTCACAATAAATTGGCGAGTTTCAAAGAAGGAAGTTGCAACTATCAACAACCGGTCGCTCGGTCAGTCGTTCGGTTGTTCACAACGGTTCAAACAATTATTCTAGTACACTTTCAACAACATTCTTGCAACTAAAAATCGAATCACTGTAAGCCTAAGTAATTTAACTCATTATTTATTGAATGACCATTGTTATACATACATATATAAATACATATATTTCTGTATATATATATATATATGTATACATATATGTACATATATGTATAACTTATTCAGTATGTATAACATTTACTTCAAATATTCTCAAATTCGAATTTCATACTCTCCAAAAAAAAAAAAAAAAGGCCCAAACCAAACCAAACCAAACCAAAGCAAAGCAAACCACCTTGAACCAAACGTTGAATGCATGAGATATAAGATAAATACCCCTTACTCATACCCCCATAGCTATTCATGACGAAAACCAATCGCAAAAATTACCTGACATCGTGAACCGAACGAAACCTAAAACTAAAAACATTCTCGTTAAAGACGTAGGGCCAGGGCTAAAGGCAATTGTGCCAGAGAGAATGAGAGAGATGTACAGAGTATATATAGAGTAAAGTGTGTCTGTGTATGTATGAGAGAGATAGAGATTGAAAGGGGAGACGGAGACTGAGACTGAGACAGACCTAAGACTCTGAGACAAACTGAACACAGACTTAAGTGAACTGGAATTGGAATTGTGGAATGCTAATACTCTGCTCCGGTATCATCGAAATAAAAGACAAAAAAAAAAAAGCCCTCCCAATGGTAGTAAGAAAATGTTAGTAGTAGTTGAAACGTAGAACAGAACATTATAGGCAACAACAAGAAGAGACAATGGGGAAAATATGTATCTAAGAGATACAGAGATACGAGCACAAAAGATAGCATAAAAACAGAGAATTGAATTGAACTGAACAGAACAGAACAGAGTAGAACAGAACAGAAAAGAATAGAGCAGAACCGAATCTAAATGTCAAGAATTGAGCCCCGGGACCAGAAAATTGAAGCTGTGTGTATCCAACATCATCATGATTGGATTGGGAATGAATGATAATGATGCTGCAGGAAAATTTTACAAAGTTGTCTCGACTCTTGTATAGAGAAGGGAACCCATTTAGGGCGAGTTTGTGATGAGGAATTTAGGGCATAGCGCGGGTGCATGAGACGTTAAAGACGAGGGACAACTCTCGAGGCGATTAAGATAAAGTGCCAATCGATATATAAGGGAAAGAAAGCGAAACAGGCGAACGCGCGCGGTACTGATGACTGCGCTCGTAGCGTAGCTAACATCATCCCAACCAAGAGGAGAGCTCTCTGTGTATATAGAGCCCAAGCCAGAGCGACATAAAAGGAAATATAAAACCATTTATAAAGCAAGTCAGTCAGGGGAGATTTGAATTGGAATTGATGGTGTAGTGCACTCGACAATGTCTCTCTGTCTCTGTCTTGGTGTCTATATGTTTGCGATAATATATATATGTATGTGTATGTATATATGTATGTATGTATGTATGTGTTCCAGCTGTATGTGTGTGTGTGTGTGTGTGTCTATCTTCGTACACGAAGCATAGACGAAGCGCAGTCGCTTTATACATATGTCAAGGTGCGAGTATCTTTAAGATGACTGTGGAAGGGTTTTTCAACTTGAGTTTGGGTTTGGGCTATAAAACTTTGCTTAACTGGGGCTGCTGTTGCTGCTTCTGCTTCTGCTGGCTTCTGCCAAGTTTCCGGCGCAAAAAGTTTTGGCCTCAAAGTTAAGTGAACAGCTGCGTAGAGAATCGACCCCGAAAGACCGAAGGAACAGTGAACCACCCTTAAACTATTCAAATATGGTAACAAACACCTGAAAGATAATACACAGAAACAACTCCCCCTTTATAATCAATTCCCTTTAATTCCTGTCATCTATATATATATATATATCTATGTATGTACGTCATTCAAAAAACGAAAAACCACGGCGGGGGGAAATACCGGAGCCGGATTTTTAATTAATTTTTTATTTTAATACAGAGCTTGTTTTCTTGTTCCCCGATTTTCGAAAGAAAAACGGACATGCTTGGTCGTATTAAGTCATCTTAAAAATGCTGTGCTAACCCAAAGACCGGCTTTGACTCAGGCAGGTGGGTCGTGACTCAGCAGAGACTTGTACATACATACATACATACATATATACATAGATATATAGTTATATGTATCTATATCTCTGTTTCTCTCTCTTTTTTGTTTCCATCTCTATCAATCTCATCATTTTATAGAGGTAAAGGCGTACATTTGGTGGTTATATGGAGGTGGTGGAGGCGCGGCCAAGTGGTTCACGTTCACTTTAGTGAAGCGTCTCTGTATCTCTATCTATGCATCTATGAATATGTATGTATGTACATATGTATGTATGTATGTGTGTGTGTGTGTCTGTCTATGTTTCCATGTGTACCCTCCGATATGGGCGTTTGGATGCTTCATAATACAATATATGTAGATAGACCATTTTGGCTGTATGACTGGTTCTGGAAACGTATTGATTTCTGAAGGCGGTACGCATCGTTGACTGAGCAGCGTTTCAAAAATTTATCAGCATTTTATTTTTATGGATGTGTGTGTGTGTGTACATATGTACTATTATGTAGTACATATGGAATGAGTGCTCTGCTTGTCGTATTCCTCTTATGTAGTCAAACTTTTTGAAGTGTCTAGCTGCTGTGTGTGTGTGTGCTTGTGTGTGCAGATGATATATTTCAGAAGACCTCGAGGTTTTTCGTATATGTATACCTATACATACATACATAAATATTAACATACAAATAAATTCATACATACTTGTATACATTGGGCTGATCGTTAATTTATAAAAGTTATTTTGATTTCAAACTGTCGGACGGGAAAAACTTTGTCTTAACAAAAAACTTGGCTCATAATCTTTTTAAGTCCGAAATTGTGTGAACAAAATTACTTTGGATTAAACTTTAAAGTGTTAACAATGTTGTAAAAGATTTTCGCATTTAATGTAAGTTAGTTTGTTTAATACATATACATACATACATACATATGTACATATGTACATGTAGATAGATTTTTAAAAATATCCCGTTTTCTTTTCCATGACGTCAGAGGGGAATTTACAAGAAAAACAAATTTAATGCAATCATGAGACATTTTTCCAAGAATTTTTGTATTTTGGTGGCTTGAAAGGGAAAGGGCAAGGAGGTTTTGAGTAAAATTCAAAAGTAGTTAAAATTCCAATTTCATATCTAACATTTTTAATTTTTAAAAAATTATAGTATTTAATATTTTGTATTGTTTTTATATTGAAACTTTATAAGCAAAAAATAAAAACCCATTCCGTTTGCCGGTTTTTAATTTATATTTAGCAATCATTCTTGTACATATGTATACAAAGTATAATTATAAAATATAAATGCGTCATAAGCTAAATCATTAAATTGCGTTTCCATAATAATTCCCCTATATTACCAATTGATCTCTGATTAATTGTGCATATATTTATTATAGAAACAGGAAATGTACAATTTAGGGATTGATGAATATTACTCTCTGAGAAACCAGGGCCTCAAAAATTATTTAACTTTAATTTTTACCTGACTTAATGAATGAACTAATTTTACTTATTGTATTTTTTATAATAATTGAATTTGTTATACATAAGTATATTGATTTTTTGAAAATCCATCGTTTTGCTCGCTTTTTTTTCTTACCCTAACCCTAACCCATTTTTGGTATTTTAATTTATAAGAAAATGAATGTTTGAATTTTGGATTGTGTTGCCGCTAACCGTTGTATACATCTGTTAAATTTAAATATAATTGTAGAAAAAATTTGCTATGATCTGGCAGCCCCATCGAATGCAACGGGATTCAGTGAAAGCGCGAAAACAAAACACAAAACGAAAAAGAAATTGTATGAATATAATTTTTTTTTGTAATTACCTTTATTTAAAAAAAAAAAAAACAATCATTAATTAATGATAATGATTTATTTCTTACAGCAAACTGGATCATCGCCCGGGATTTTATTAAATTTCTTTTTTTTTTTTTTGTTTGATTTATTTTTATTCTAATCGTCGATTTGGCGGGGCATTAAGCAACGCCAAAGACAAGATTTATCCAGAATTCGGAACATAAACAATCATTTGGCCGAAATGCCGACCATTCGGCGTTGTTGCATCATCGGCTGTCTATCGAATTCGCGTCAACATCCGAGTATGCAATTCTTTGCCTTTCCACGTCCAGAGAATCCCTATCACAAGCTATGGAAGGAGGCATGCCACGCCTCGTTGCGTCGCATAATACCGTTTAAGAAGCCAGTGGTATGTGCATTACATTTTGATCCAAGTGTATTGGGTGGACGCCGTCTGCAATCGAATGCATTGCCCACACTGCGCCTGGAGGTGCCCTCGAATCTGGAAGCCGTGGAACAGCAAGCCATGGTTGAGGAGATTGAGCGCAGTCGCAAGTGTGCCTATATTAATGCGGTGGTATATGAGTGGTTGGTCCGAGCCAATATTAATCCACAGCTGCGGGGCAGCATAACCCATGGCATGATTAAGGACAAGGCAGATAATGCACGCCAGGTGATCGGCAGTACCTCATTCATTGCGGATAATCGTTGGTTGAATCGCTTTCGGGAGACTCACCTGCAAGGCTTTGCTCAGAAATTGGCCACCAATCAATTAAAGCCAATGGGCACTTCGTTATGGATTCCTGATATAGTTCAAGATCTGCAGCATTTATTCCCGCCAGCAAGTGCCGAGCGTGTGGCCAAGTTGGAAGAGATGCCGGAGCAATATATGAACTATATGCAGCAATATGGAGAATATGAAGAGGACGATGATAGCATGGACATTAAAGAGCAACAGAGCTATCAGGAGCAACAGCAGCAGCAACACTTTGCCTTGCAGCAGCAACATTTACAGCAGCAGCAGCAACAGCAGCAGCAGCAGCAACATCAACAGGCACATCCTATGAATCATGCCTGGCCGCCGTATCCGGGTCATCCGCCGCCTCCTCCTCATCCTGGCTTTTCTGGCTTCAATGATTACTATTTTGAGCGTCACCAGCAACAGATGCAGCAGCAAATGCAACAGCAACAGCAACAGCAGCAGCAGCAACATCACCACCAGCAACAGATGCAACAGTTCCCCCCAATTACACCAGCACAACGGGAGCCCTTCCAGCCGCAATTGCCACCGAATGTTCCTCCACAGCGGGCTAGTCCATTTCAGCCCGTACAGTTGGCCAAACGTCCTAAAGTGGAATCACCAGATGATGATGATGAAGTGCAGGAAATTAATGCCAATGCCAATGTCTCGCCCCTGCCTTTGGCTGAATCTACACTAACCTCGCAAATATTAAGCAGTTCCAGTCCAAATGCCAAGGAGCAGAACAACAATAATAACAATAATAATAATGGAGGACGCGACAGTGCCAGCAGCAAGGAGAATGCACCCAAAGCAAATGGCGGTATTAGCAGTGGTAAATCCACTCCAGCCCTCTCCAATAAAGGCCAAAATTCACCACCGGGCACACAAATTATATCCGCGCCAGCCTCACCAAAGAAGATCAATAATGGTGGAAGTCGCGGGGCCAGCACTAGTTCGAATGGACACCCCTCTCCTGAACCCATAACGAATGCCAATGGTGCTCTTGCCATTACGAATGTCCTTAAGGAGCTTGATAGCTATACCCAAGCATTGGAGTATCTTAAGCCGTTAGAAGATTTTGTTCTATTTAAGGAAAATTTTCGAGCCATTGGGCTACTCTCCCAGCTGGAATTGGTCCTTCGTAAAGGTGACAAAGCGACACTAATCGAAGGCTAAAGGACGATAAAGCCAATAGAAAGAAGATATATATATGTTTATATACATATGTATATGAGGGATAATGACAAACACCAATGTGATGAATTATATTATAGAATAAGTTTAATTAATCAATAATTGCATGGAAACAAGGACAGAAAAAACGGAATCTGAACTATAAATGAGATTAAAATAAAGTATTAATTTATTAACTTATTAGAATAGATATATGTATTTGTATTGCGTAATTGATAAAACTAACTTTTCTCACTCGGATCCTATTGAGTCTTTTTACTCGTGTATCCTGGCTCACCACTATGCGTCCGCATATGTCGATCAAGAGTACTACCATGTGTATAACCCTTTGGACAATAGGAACACTTGTACGGCCGTGCTCCAGTATGTGTACGCATATGAGCATTCAAATTTGATAACTTTTTGAAATTTTTTGGACAGTGTGCACACTGATACGGTCGCTCTCCGGTATGGGTGCGAACATGTTGATCAAGTGTTCCAGATTGTGTAAAGGTTTTCGAGCAATAGGAACATTTAAATGGACGCTCCCCAGTATGGATACGTATATGGACATTGAGAATCCAACTATGGGTAAATTTTTTTGGACAATGAGGGCACTTGAACGAACGTTCCTGGTGTATAAGTGAATGTCTACGCAAATTATTGGGATCGGAAAAAGCTCTAGAGCAGTTGGAGCATTTAAATGGCCGTTCACCGGTATGAGTGTTTATATGATAATTGATTAGATGCCTTCTAATCTGTTTTGAACAGTGCGGACATTCGACACGATGCTCGTGCCTTGCCCGTATTGGATTATCCCCATCCAGCATCCAGTCTATATCGTCATTGACTTTATCCAAATCCTCTGTATCGTTTGGATCTTCGCTATTATCACTATTATGTTCCAAATAATTTTTTATTTCACTTTCAGTGTACTGCCTATTGTCATTGTCGTTATTAATGTCCTCTTGGTTCACAATATTCTTAATATCGGGTTCCTCTTTTATATATAATTCATATTCCCCCTCAGTGTCAGTGGCGTGCTCTTCCTTTATGTACATATCATAGTGCTCTTCTATATGTGTGGTTTCGTCTACCTTGTGATTGTGTTCCAACATTTTGGAAAAATATTCATAACTTTTCTCACACATCTCTCTGAACCGAAATGCATTTCCAGCTGCTTCCAGGCAAATGGGACAAATCCTTTGTGGCATGGCATCACCACATTTCACTGGATGTGTGGAACACTTGTTAATTATGTGGGACAGGTCAACATTTTTATTGCCCACTATTTGACACTCTGCAAATATATCTACCAAGGAATCAGATCTTGCCGTGCAAATTCGGCACAGTAATTCCATGTTAAGGTTGATTCATTTAAAATTAATTATAAATATTATGAACAATAATGATAATAACAACTGATTTGGGTAACAGCTGATAGTGTGACCGTACCTACAATATGGTAATATTCTTATACATTTATCGTAAATTGGCTTTTTCTTTAAGTCACTAACTGGTCACACTTTTGATTAATCGCTTCGTATTGCAATTTTGCTTAAACAATATGTTGAGTTTATCTTAAAAGGGCTAATATGTCTCTCCTCGAACAATATGAGCAGCAATATGCCACTCTAATTGCTGAAATAACAGCCCACATTGGAAGATTACAACATCAGGAACAGAGCAGCAGTGAGTAATCCCAGAGATAAGGCTAGCAATTGATATTGAATCCTTAAACCGTTGCCCCAACTCTTTCTACCCCACCCCTTAAGATGAACGTCACGAGTTGTGCCGCAAAATCGATGGCAGCCTGCCTGAGGCACAGGAGCTACTGGAGCAAATGGGACTAGAAGTACGCGAACTTAATCCAACACAACGTACCAATTTCAATAGCAAATTACAAGTGGCCCAGGCCGAACTAAAACGTCTGCAGGGGGAATACAAACAGACGAAGGAGAAACAAAATCGTCCCACCAATGCCTTTACCACCTTAGACTTGACTGCAGCTGGTGGGGATTATTACGATGAGGATGTCTCAATAAGTAATGATCAGCGTCAACGTTTACTTGACAATTCCGAAAGAATTGAACGTACTAGCAATCGTTTGACTGAGAGTTATCGTGTTGCCTTGGAAACAGAGTCACTTGGGGCCCAAGTCCTCAACGATCTGCATCATCAGCGTGAAACCCTTCAGGGTGCACGTGCCCGTCTTAGAGAGACAAATGCGGATCTTTCACGAGCCGGACGCACCCTAAACACTATGATGTTACGAGCGTTACGGGAAAAGGTTGTACTTTATGGTGTGGGGGTGTGTTTCGTTTTGGCCGTGGGTGTGAGTCTATATCTGACCTTTGCGCCTAGCTCATCGGCGGCCACATCATAGTCAAAGAATTAAAATTTCAAATTAGACAAAATTTACAAAAAAAAAAAAAAAAACGAAAACAAATTGTTAACGCGCATTCCTCCAACTGTATGGAGACTTTATTTATTTATTTAAATAGCATACAAATTATTACATTACGGCTACGAGTATTCCATGTTTTGTGGCCAAGTTAGTTTAGCCATAATCTCTTTTCATTTATATGCGTATACGTATGATTAAAGTTAAGTATTGGCAAAGATTACTCAGTCCGACAAAAATTGAACAAGCCTTCCAAAGAGGGCCAACAATCTTAAACTAGAATTTCTATTCATAGTCCCTGAATCTGACCCTAAAAAGGAATAAACTTTGCTCTAGTGTTTCTGAGATATTTTGATTTTTGTTTCGTTTTAAAAATGAGATTTGTCTCCAAATAGAAAAAAGAAGTTTTCATTTTTTTTCGTTTTAGTTTTACAAATGGGACTATATAAAGTTGTAGAAAAATTACTATTCATTGCCGATCTACGTTTTTGGACTTGGTTTACTAATATGACTTATTGTTAGTATAACTAGATTTTGGTGTTCATTATTCGGGACGTTTTCTTTCATAAAGTTACAAAAAAAAAATAATAACTACAAATCATAAAATGTTAATAAATTAAACTTATATAAGTTAAAGGGAAAACAAACTAAAAATAAAAGAAAAAAAATCAAAGAAAAGCAAGCGGCATTGAGTTTAGCTTTAACTTGTCTAAAGATTTAGCTAGCCAAACTCAATGTTCCCCAACTGCTAGCAACTACACGAGGAGGCTTCTTCATTGACAGCCTCTAAAGCGCTGTGTTCCTGATCGATTTGGAAACTTTTCTGCTCCAAGGCCTGCAGTTCCATTTTGGAGCGATTAGCATGGACCAGCTGACGCGAAATATCACGAAACATTTCCTCGATACCTTCACCCGTTCGACAGGATGTCCTGTAAGTGGTGCTAACCAGTGTGTGGCATTGTTCACAAAATGCCTCCACATCCTCGTCACTGACTTCGGCTTCACGGCCCTCCAGATCTGTCTTATTGCCACAAATAAAGATTTTTGCATTCTCAGCATATGTAACAATATCGAGAAGATGCTGCGAGAGGGAATGAAATGAGGCAGCATTATCCAAGGCGAACACCAATATGGCACCCTCGGCAAATTTATAATAAGACGATGTAACTGAAGCCACACGTTCCATACCGCCAGTGTCCCATAATTGTAACTAACATAAAACATGGAAAAACAAAATGTTATTAGATATTTGGATAATGTCACTTGTTATTATCAATTTTACGCACCTTTATCTGTTTATCACCCACAGTATAATCCCGATCAATGTGGTCCAATCCTAATGTGGATTTTCGATCTGTTTCGGTCACAAATGTATCATTGGCAAAGCGACGGAAGATGGAACTCTTGCCGACGCCATAGTCACCACAAAGTATAACCTTTTGTTTAGGAATGCGCACCTTGGCCATTATATTAGCAAGAGTTTTTTTTTAACGAAATTAATTGAATTAATTCGCACCTGATTGGCATCAGTGTTGCCAACTTTAACAGAAACTGGCCAAATGGCTGGAATAAAAGCTAAACAATTTACACAACCAAAAAAAAAAAAGCCGAAAGGTTAAAGTTCAACAATTACGCCACCAAAGCAAATTTAAAAAAGTTAATTACGTTAACTGAAATATGTACATACGATATATACACTGCCAATTTATTTTAATCTTTTAACTATGTAAGTTTTGTGTTCGCAATTGTTCGTTCGTTTATCGATATCGAATAAATAATTCTTGGCGCTTGCAATGAATTTTCAAATTTGACCTTATCAGAAGATAAGAGTTTCGGTTAAAAGCTAATGTCTTGCCATTTTCAACTAGTAAACTGTAACAAACAGTTGAGAGCCAAAGATGGGGATCCCAACTCAAATGTTTTTAATCTTATTAGCGTGTTTCGCAACTTTGGCATATGGTAAATTTAATTTGCAATCTCTTGATAGCAAATTGACATTATCTCATCTATAAATATAGGACGTTCTGGCTATGGGCCAGGTGAACAGGATTGGGGATTTGTTGATGTACGCACCGGAGCTCATATGTTTTATTGGCTATATTATACAACCGCTAATGTGACAAATTACACGGAACGTCCCCTAACCATTTGGTTGCAAGGTGGTCCAGGTGCTTCTTCAGTCGGATATGGAAACTTTGAAGAATTGGGTCCCGTTGATCTTTATGGTGATTATCGCAACTGGACTTGGGTGAAAGACATGAATGTCTTATTCATTGACAATCCTGTGGGTAGTGGCTATAGCTATGTGGACAATAAGGCTTATCATACAGCCACCAATAATGAAATTGCCTTGGATCTGGTTGAACTCATGAAAGGATTCTATGCCCGGCATCCAGAATTCGAGACAGTTCCATTGCATATATTCTGCGAAAGTTATGGAGGTAAAATGGCTCCCGAATTCGCTTTGGAGCTATACTATGCCAAGGAACGCGGTGAAATTGTTACCAACTTGATTTCGGTTGCATTGGGAAATCCTTGGACATCACCCATCGATTCGGTTATGGCATGGGGACCGTTGCTCAAGGAGACTGGCATTGTGGATCATGATGGCTATGAAGCTATTATGGTGGCTGCCAATTTTACAGCGGAATTGGTTGATGAAGAGCGTTGGATTCAGGCAACAGAACAGTGGGCCAATACCCAGCAGGAGGTGTTGAAAGCATCCAAGGGTGTTGATTTCTATAATGTGCTAAAAGAGACGAAAGGAGACCGATACCAGAGGCAGTCTATCATGACACCAGAAGGTATATGGAATAATAATTGGAAACTAAAGGCTTTTTGATTATATGAGTGTCAATGATTTCAGAGCGTCTTTATAGCATCATGGTAAAGTACGATATAGACGAAGATCGTACGCAAATTCTAAATGATTTAATGCGTGGCCCAGTAGCCGAAACATTGGGCATTCCATCCAATGTTATTTGGGGATCTCAGAGCGCAGATACTTTTGATATACACAAAACCGACTTTATGAAACCTGTCATTCATATTGGTAAGTTAAAATTTAGTATTTTTTTTTTTTGATTATTGTGGGATTCAATTACCATCTTCTCACCCTTGCCTAACGTAGTCAATGAACTGTTGGAGAACACCCCCCTTAAAGTGGGCGTATTTTCCGGTGGTTTGGATTTAATCTGCGCTACCCCAGGCACTATCAATTGGATAGAAAAGTTGGATTGGCGCGGGAAAACCCAATATGTGAATGCCTCACGAAATGCAATCAGTGTGGATCGTGTACTGGAGGGTTATCAAAAAAGTGGTGGGAATTTTACAATGTTCTGGATTAACCGTTCGGGACACATGTCTCCAGCTGATAACCCAGCCGCATTAGGCCACGTTTTGCGTACTTTCACAAACTTTGGTTAATTTTAAACTAATAAAAGTAAATTGCAAACCAATGCGGAAGTGAGAGATCTTTCATTTGAAAATATATATTTAAACCGAGTAACGATAAGCATTTCACAATCTTTTGAGTTAATTATGGACTAGATTTTATGACTTTTTTTTTTCTATCATAATTTATGAAGATGACAAATGCAAAAATGAAAGAGAAATCTGACAAATGTCGTAAATAGATTGACTAAAGCTACCGCGTAACGTCGTCAAATCGATCGCCTGTCGATCACATCTGTTGGGTCATAAATTGTCGATAAACCTCAATTGGCCCCCTCGCCCCCATACATACAATTATAGATTAGAAATTCTGCCCACAGTGGCAAAAGGGTTGACAAAACTTACTTTCAATGTTCGCAGCTTGGCCAGTGATCAGACATTTCTTGCCCTCTTCGGTGAACGGTTGGGCATTAGGAAGGAGAATTTAAAAAAAACTACTGCAAAATGACTCGTTTACTTATCAGCGTAATAGCGCTTTTCACACTTATTTGTTATGGAGCTGTTGACGGTGAGTTGGAGTTGACCTCAATTATCTCAGACAACCAACTGGGCAAAGAAATAAACGCTTACATATTCTAATCAGGTGTGGAATATATTTATTCTTAATTAACGAGAAAGTGTTACAATACCCTAATCCAAGGTTTTTCAATGGCAAAAGTTTTGATATTATTTTGGTCTTGAATTGTTTTCATTTCTTTCTTTGTTTTTTTTTTTTTTTTAACATTTGATTTTTAGCATATATTAATTTTGGTTTGCAATCCATAGAAGGAAACCATCTCCGACTTTAATATAAAGTACATATTCATATATTCTATATTAGTTGCAGTTAGTCCGGCCTTCTGGATTTCCAATACCTTTTAATATGTGCTATAATCTTAATAAAGTAATATAATAACTTATCGCAAGAGTGTTAAGTGGATGCTTGACAAATCACTCAATCGTTGCAAACCACTAGAAAACGCGATTCCGTTGATAAGACTCGAGTGTGTTCTGTGGAAATGACTTTCATTTAAGAGTGTGTCTCTTTATATCTAACATACATACATATATTCAATTTAATTATAATCTTAGCACGCACGGGATATGGACCTGGGGAACAGGATTGGGGATTCGTTGATGTTCGTACCGGAGCTCATATGTTTTATTGGCTTTATTATACAACCGCGAATGTCACTAATTATACGGAACGTCCCTTAGCTATTTGGCTGCAAGGGGGTCCAGGTGCTTCATCGACAGGATATGGTAACTTTGAGGAGTTGGGACCTTTGAAACTCGATGGCAGCTATCGCGACTGGACTTGGGTTAAGGATATGAATGTCATATTTATTGATAATCCAGTGGGAAGTGGTTTCAGTTATGTCGATAGTTCATCACTTTATACGACAACCAATAAGCAAATTGCCTTGGATTTGGTTGAGTTTATGAAAGGTTTCTATAAACTGCATCCTGAATTTAAAACCGTACCTCTTCATATATTCTGCGAAAGTTATGGAGGCAAAATGGCTCCAGAATTCGCCCTTGAGCTCTATTACTCCATTCAACGGAATGAGATTGAAAGCAATTTTGCATCTGTTGCCTTGGGAGATCCTTGGACCTCTCCCATTGATTCAGTTTTGGCATGGGGACCACTTCTTCTTCAATTGGGTATTGTCGATCAGTCAGGTTATGAGAATATTCAAGCATCAGCCTTAAAAACCCAGGATTACGTTGAAAGGGAGAAATGGACACAGGCCACTCTTCAGTGGAGCTCTACACAAACGGTTGTATTGCGTGAGTCAAAGGGTGTGGATTTCTATAACGTGGAAACCCCTACTCGTGGTGATCAGTATGCGTTGAGGGCTTTGGATATATTGAGCCAAGAGGGTATGTTTATGTACATATGTATGTAGTTAAGTAGGAATTCTTCCTAGCGAAGCGTTTTCTTACAGAACTCATGTACCGCACTCTGGTACACTATGACATTGATGAAAATCGCGATCAGATATTAGAAGAATTAATGCTTGGACCTGTTACCGAAGCTCTAAATATTACCACGGGCATTAAATGGGGAGCTCAGAGCGGATCAACCTTTACAAAGCTAATGGGTGACTTTATGAAACCTGCCGTGCATATTGGTAACCGAAAAAAGAACAAAAAATTAGCCTTATCCAGAATGCCAATAATTCATAATACATTTACTTTTGTTAGTCGGCGAACTTCTGACAAACACCACCGTTAGGGTTGGTGTCTTCTCAGGTGGCTTGGATTTAATTTGTGCTACTCCTGGCGCTGTCAATTGGATTAGCAATATGGAATGGTCTGGCAAGGAGGCGTACGTAGCTGCACCCCGCACTGGAATCAATGTTGATCGCATTTTGGAGGGTTACGAGAAAACATCTGGAAATTTCAGCATGTTTTGGGTGAATCGCGCTGGGCATATGGTGCCTGCTGATAACCCACAGGCCATGTCCCATATATTGCGTCAATTTACCAACTTTGGTTAAATTGATCAAATTTTACAAATTAATGGGATTATTTAACTACGAAATTAACATACATATGTATGTATGTATGTATTTATAGAAATAAACAAAAGCTTGAAGAATTTTAAAATCATAAAATTAAACACAAATTGCCGTGTTGATCAAGAATATCTATGTTTATATAAATCATAACGCTGGCGATGTTTTTTATCGTAGCAAGCTTATCGTTATCTATCGTTATCGATAGATGCCAAATATCTGCCATCGTCAGATTCCCGCCATTGTTACATTCTTTTCTATTTTGGTGCGTTTATGAACTTATAAATTTTGAAGATTCAACAGACTTAGATAACGCAAAGATACCAGTGGACACGCGAAAGTGTAGTGACATTTATATACACATGGAGAGAGTGTATTGAAAAATCCCAAAAATCTTTTAACTTATGTATTTGATCAAAACAATGAATTGGCGAAAATGGAGAGTATAATTAATAAATGGGAAGTTAACACAAATTTACCGGCCACAATTTAACCAATAATAGGATACAAAGTTTGGATTAAGTGACATATTTCTACTTTCACAGGTGAGAACCACACAAAATTTTATATTTAAGGATAGTTTTAACCCGTAAAATACAGATTATATTCGTCCTTTTATTATTCAACCAAATTCGAATGTTTAAACCAATTTTGATATTGACTGTGACAGCTTTTTGAAGAGAGATTTGTATAGCCGCTGGCTACAACGTATGCGCAGGTTTCGTTTTCCAGGAGCGGCTTACAAGTACAAACTCTTATTCTTGGCGCCTATCTGTGCTTTATTTTTGCATATGAATGAATGTACACACATGCATACATACAAATGAATGTGCACACATACATACATACATACATACATACATACATAGGTTTGTACGCATTCTTATAATAGGCAGTCACTCGATCAAAAGTTAAAGTCAGTAAAGCAAACAACTAACAGTAATATTGTCGCCTGCGCAGTAGAAAATATCACTTCAGTTCATTCTCTCTCTCATGCACACACATTGACAAACAACCAACACACAGACACACCCCACACTATCGGTCGCTCGGTGAAAATTACAACCCTCTCTCCGTGTAGCGGCCTTTTGTTTTGTTTTGCTCCTCTCACTAACGCTGACACTCACAGCAAATTCAGAACCATTCGTCCGTACACACACACACACACACACACACAGTGACACCCACACCCACCTTATCAGCATAAAAACACAGGCCGGCGCAGAAAAGCGCTCTCGCTAACGCTGCGCGCATTCGCGAGAGAGCAAAGCAGCTATTTTTACTATATGCACGTTCTAGTCTACGTTGGGAAATTAAGCCAAACACAACACGTGTGTGCGTGTGATTGCGGCAATGCTCTAAACGAATTATTATCAAATAATAGGGCAAAATTGTGATTGCTTGAGAAAAACGAAAACTTTGCAATAAAGTGCAGTTGAAAGCCCCTTTGAGGAATAACTAAAAAATAAAAACTGCAGAATAATGAAAATGATTGAGGCGACGTTTTGTAGCTCCCAACGCGCATAATCGTAGCCATCTCACACGGACACACAGACACAGCGGCAGTGAGAGTAATAGACAGAGAGAGAGAGAGAGATTAAGAGACAAACGGAGAGGGAAGGGTGAGTGAGCGCAGCAATTGTAAACTTGCCGTGTGAATTGAGTTTGGCAGCGACATTTATCAAGGGAAAACAACGGGAACAACAACAAAGCAGAATGCGTGTCCGCGAAAAGCGAAAACAACAAAAGGAGCCAAAGGCTCAGACCAATAATAAAGATGATGATAAAACCCAAAAGGTATAGTGGATTAGTGTTAGTAGGTATCAGAATAATAAACGAAACTTATTTAAACTTATATTCTGTAAATAGCAGTCTGATGCAGATGCAAGTCGAACAACTACGGCAACGCCACCACCTCCAGCTGCGCCTTTAACCAATGCCACAATAACAACAACAACAACAGCTACAACAACAACAACTACATCAACATCAACTACTACAAGTACATTACCCGCTGCTGAGAAGGTAGCCTTTGACAATCGTATTAAGCGTAAAAATGTCCTAGCTCTAAATGAGAAAGTCGCTGCATTAAGGGAGTACGATCGGTTGCCAGTATATAAGCATGTCGGTCGCCTATTCAATTGTAGCCCGGATCAGATCAAGAGAATTGTACAACAGCGCGAGGAGATTCTGCGTGCCTGGGAGCAGCGTACCAGACGCAGTCAGGATGCTCGTACAATGGAAACGAAAACGGTGCGTGTATCGATGCTGGGTAAAGCTGTATACGATTGGATCAGGCGTATGATGTACTACAAGGATTTTGCGATAACCGATGGTCTTATACAGAAAATGGCCCTCCAATTTAAGAGCTCTATGGGACTGAATCACTTCTTTCCGCATCAGGAATGGTGCGATAAATTTCGTCATACATACAAAATACCGCAGAGTTACACAAAATTGTTGAAAATTGGCTACACTCAGGGTTATTCCGTGCAGATCAAGGATATTGTCAAGGATGTTATGTCAGAGTGTACTCCAGAGAGCACTCATGAAGATGAGGAAGATGTCGGTGAGGATATCAGTCTGGGCAGCACTGTGAGCAGTCATGTTGGTGATGATGAGGATGCTGAGGTAGATGTGGATGGTGGCGATATCAGTGAAAAGGATGATAAGGAAGAGGATAAGGATATTAAGCCAACACTTAGTGAGCTAAATCTAGCTCGAGCTCTGCAAAATCAATTGGTAAAACTTCCTTTGCAAACAAATACGCCTCCAGGCACATACCAGAAGGTCCTGCTAGCCACGCCAATTGTTCCGCCAGCAACTGCTGCTTCAGCAGTTGCTACTGGAGCTCAACCTATGACTATGACAATTATTCCATTGGCCACTCTTGCACAAAGCATCACTCCACGAACGACGAGCACAGCTCCGACGCAACAGCAACAACAGCATGAGAAAATTCCATCAGTTCCACCGCCCATGGTGGATATAAAGCAGGAGAAGGAAATTAAAACGGAACCAAAGGACGCTGAAGAGGTGGAGGAGTCGCAAGCGAACACGAAACCAGCACCACAAGAAGAACCAGTGGTTCGCATCAAACAGGAAATTGAAAGCGAAGACGAGCTCGATGATGATGCCAATGGAGGACGATCAAGTGTCACTTCCCTGGCCGAAGTTTTGGCTGCCAATGTGGAAATTGAAAAAGAATATATTGAGCATATGCGTCAAAGAAAGGAGAGTCCAGCACCTGGACCACATTTACCCCCAATGCCACCATTAACTAAGGCACCAAACGTAAATCGCCAAGCTGCCAAACGACGCCATCAGCCGGATCATGATGACAACAACAATGCCGATCTTAACCAACGTGGAATAGGATCAGATGAAACCACCGTCATCAGCTGTGCTCAGGCTCGCAAGTACCTGAAACTGCTAGAGGAGTTTGCCCTATATAAGGAGAACTATCGTCTGATCGGACTGATCACTCGAGCCGATGAAGTAATGCGAGAAATGGGTGATGATTTATCCTAAATAATGGATATGTGGTTAAGGGATTGTAGAAGGGGGGTGGGGTGGGGATGGGTATTGTAATATGCTTTCAGCCAAATAGCGTGCTAGTCGTAAGTTCTTAGTTTTTACAATATTCTTATATACACATACACAAAAACAAACACACACACACACATCTCGAAGATGCAATCAATCATAGAATTAAAATCCAATTTTTGAACTAAACCAAAAAAATATATGAAACCAAATTGCAGTTCTGCGTCATTGCCATAATCTCGATGTGGAATCCGTCGCCATATATAAATATGTTTATATACATATGTATGTACATATATGTATGTATGTACATAGATATATATATGTGTATATATATATATATATATATATATATATATATATATATATGTATATATATACAATGTCTATCACCTTATAGTCATTCATGGCCAGCACAAAAAGTCATCTAAATATACGCGCTGGTTTCTAGTGCGCATGTCTGCCCTTAGTTGTTGGCCGGGCTAGACCAAACAGTCTCTCTCTCTCTCTGCAACTCTCACCTACTCTCTCTGTCGTGCTCTCTCTCCCTTTCTCTCTGCCTGTGGGTCGCTCTCCCCATAGAGACGGAGTGTAGCTGGCTATCAACTCACCAATGCACACACACAGACACATGCATAATTGGTTTATTTGTGTGAGTAACCCACCCGTTGTGGGTGGGATGTTTGGCGCATGGCGTTGTACAAACTGTGTGGAGTATGTAGCAGCACTGCACACGAATTACAATTATACATATATGTACATACATACATATGTACATATGTATATATGTTATATAAATGTGTGTGTAACAGTTGGCATTATAATGAGAGTGATTAACTTAACTAGTATGAGATGTCATCGTCAATCATTTGTGCCATTTTCCCTTAATATTAATCAATAGTTTTCCGTAATATAATATGAGAGATAATCTATTGTATTCGAGATCAGCTCAGCTCATTGACAGATTACGAAAACAAAAAGATAATTTGTAAACTATAAAAAAAACCCTTCGTCAATCATTTTAATTGTTTTTTATAATATGTACATACATACATACATATATTTTTAAATTATTAAGACATAAGTATACATATTTGCCTATTGCGAGTCTATTAAAAAATTAAAAATAATATTATTAAATAGTGCGCATGTCTGCCCTTAGTTGATGCCAGCTCTTGGTCTCGTTTAATCTGAATGATGACGGTGCACGTTTCTCACCCACACCGAGACATACATACATACATATACATATATGTAAGTACATATGTATGTATGTACGTATGTATGTATTTGAGTGCACGAAAACATTGCAGTAAGTGTAGTGCGTGGGGGGGGGGGGGGGGGGGGTCTGGGTAGGGTTGATTGTAAAATGAGAGTGGCATTGGTTGGGGCTAAAAAAATTTAAACATTTCTATTAATATAGATGTATGTATATACCAATTTTAAATTTATGTATATATTTAAAACCAAAAAATATACACATATAATATTAATATATGTATATGTATGTAGTTATATTTGTACCTATATATGTATGTATATATGTATCACATTGCGCAGTTTCAACAATTTATAAAGAGACGTTCAGTTTCGCAGTTGATTGATTGAATTGAGTTGTGGTACATACAGATATTATATGTACATATATGTATGTATCTATGCACATACATGTATATATATATATATATATACATATGTACATATATGGATACATCTAGCACATACACATATACATACATACATTTGTACGTACTCACAATCGAACAATGCCAGCAGAAAAACTAATCAATCATTCAATCGAATGCGCTCATACACAAGCATACACACACACACTCTTACACACACACATGGGTGCTACTTCTACATCTACAAAACATCAGGTTTTTAGTTCATGATTGTCGTTTGCCGGGTGAGGTTGCCTGTCTCACAATCAGTCCAAGTTCCCCCATTCCAAGTCCAATCAATTTTGCTGTTGTTGCCAGAGATTGAGAAAGAGCGAGAGAGGAAGAAAGAAAGAAAGAGAGAGTGGAACCGACCGACCGGCATGGCGTACACTCATTCACTCCGAGATTCAGAACGCTTTAGTATAAGAAAATTTTGGCGTGAATTTTTAGCGGTATATCAACAAATGCCTGAACTTTGGGATGTTGATCACGCCAATTATCGAAACAAGGAATTAAAGAATAAGGCCTATAATATTCTAGAGGTTAAATTAAGAGAAGTACAGCCAAATGCAACACGAAGCGATGTCGGACGTCGTATTAACATTTTTCGTACGAATTATCGACGAGAGCAGCTGCGTATCCTGAAACAAAAGGAATTGGGCTTACATGGAGATCTTTGTAAACCATCGCTCTGGTTTTATCATGACATGGAATTCCTTTCCCAAGGATCAACGACATTCCAGCATAGAGCGAAACGAGCTCGTTGCCAAGCCAAGCCACAAGTATTTGAATCTGCCAAAGATGTGAGTACACACAGTATGGACATGTTATACCTTGAGTGGAATTTTACAAATCTATCTGATTACTTTCTAGACTACATTGGATTCATTGGATACTATGTGTCATTGGGCCGTAAAAGAAACAACAACAAATAGCTCAAATCCTCAGTCGGAAGACAGTTCCCTCCTCAGTCCAAAAATCGAAATTATAGAGGACGATCTAATGGAGAAAGAGTCCATTCCAATTGATATAAACGAGAATGATAATGTTAAGCGAGGTGGATCTGTGAAACGGGGTAGATCAGGATCCGGAAGTGGATCAAATAATGGAAATGTATCGACACTTTTTATCGAAGTACCCGAATCCCCGGCTAAATTATGGGAATATGAAGAAATAACCCCCGCTCAACGTAGCTTAGTCCATAAGACTAAGAGACAATGTCCTGCAAATGAAATGAAAGGAAACAACCGTCCCAATCCTCAACTGAAGGATAACTCCTTGATTAACCCAAAAATGGAAATCATTGATCAGGATGATGACAAAGAGTTTTTGTCAATGAAAACCAATCAAAAAATTGGCTTGCATTCATTGAATGAAAATGAGATAGATGGCGCCACAACGTTGACTGTGATAAAGGGTGGATCAGAATCAGGAAGTGCATCAAGTAAGGGCAATACAGCTCTATTAAGTGAGGCTTCCGAATTTCTAGCAAAATCCTGGGCTATTCAGTACGAAGAAATGGCACCAACACAACGAATATTAGCCCGTAAAGCTATCGCCGATATTCTTTTTGAAGGTTGTATGGGTAACCTGCGTATAAATCGTGGCGAACAACGTAATACCGTTGGTAATCACTAAAATCTAGATAATTAATTTAATTAAAATTCAAGCCATAAGAAAATAAAATAAACTAAAAAAATGAAACAACCAACATTTTGATTAATGACTTTTTCTCCAAGTGGATAACTATTTCGATATAAATTTAAATGATTACTTTTTATATATTTTAAATAGAGTTTCGAATGTCCCGCCATTTTCAGTTATCGATTTCTATTGTAACTGCTGTTTTATGTATCGCATACATAATAGACTTATCGATAGTTCAATTGTCCAAAACAACGCAAGCAAACGCTGTTCGTTGTAAATTCCAAAAAAAAATCTTAAAATATTTCACCTCATGTTTATTTGGATGTCCAGAAAACAAGTGAGTGTCTAGGACTAGGTATTTTTTTATAATTCCATTTAATAATTACAAGTTTTTGTTGCAGTTTCCATTGGATCCTCGTTTGTGATGCAAAAGTGCAGCGAACTGGGCAGCAACTTGGAGTGAGTCTTATTATTATTTTATCTACAGTGTATCGCAAAAGTATTCGACGCAAATTCCAAAAAAACTAATATAGCCAACTGTAGTGCTATTGTATATTTAATATAAAATATTAGATTAGACAAGCACAATATCCCTTTCCTAGGAATATTTATCTATCTATATATGGCATATGTGTGTATTTATATGTAAAACGAATACTTTCATGATGCAGTGTGTGTGTTTTTTTTTTTAAATAATTACCTAATATTTACATATTTTTAACCAGGGTATGGCAGTACTTGAGCCGTTACGGTCTACCTGGATTAAAAGTTAACAAGGGACCCGAAGGCCATCGCTTAGTGGAAGAGTGCCATGATCAGTTAAAGAAGGCATTACCGACCAATTCATATGATAACCTAATGGTCTGGACAAATAGCTGGCTTAAAAGACTAGATGAGAAGGATGCAAAGACTAAAGAAATTCAAATTTTAGTTGATAGTGGCAAAAAAAAAGATTCATTATCTGTCAAATCGAAGCCGAGGACTGTCAGTAAAAATGATCATGATACTAAAAAACATGTAAAAAATGACAATTCCGTTGTTGATCTATGCAGCGATGATGAGATTAGTGAAAATCAATCAGATAATTTATTTGATTGCAACACTGTAGTGGCAAAATCTCAATTGGTCATCCATGATGATGAGTTTGGCGATATTAACTTAAAGGACTATGCGGCTCACATCGATGGAAAGCAAACGAATGGACCGGAAAATGAAGAAAATGATCAAGGAACACTCAACATGCGTTCGGATCATGTTAATGATGATGATAACATTTCTCCGACATCTAGCGGCAAGAAACTTGAACTAACAGTTGGAGCAACCATTAAAACATATATTAATACCAGTACTAAACCAAAACCAAAAGAAGCTCTAATACGTGTACGGACAGATCTTAAAGCGACGTCGTCAAGTACTGAAGGCCAACTAGATCTAGAGAATGGAAATAAAACACAATGTCATCCATCTGGAACTAAACGAAAACTATCTATTGAACAGCCTCGAAAGTCATGCGATTCGACAACTGAAAATTCAGAGAGTTGCCTTAAAAAACAGAAACAGAATACGGATAAAGACTTAAGTGTACTAGTTCAAAAGAGTATTAATAAAGCATCACCAGATACCACATCCATCTCATCAATAAATATTGTTGAGCCAAATCCCGTACTGAATTTGAATCATATTTTGGGTTTGTTGGACTGTGTGGAAAGTTATGCCACATGGCAACATAATGAAGAGGCCACCGAGCTGCTTGTTCAACTTCGCGGTTGCTTACAGCAAAAAAACCAAACAGATAATAAGTAAGGGTCAATGAAACCGAACAATGGTCAATGGATCTTTGTGGTTTGTGGGATAATTTGAAACTATATTTATTTTTTAAATCAATACAACTCGCAAGCTTTTGTTGTTGTATTATATTTAAAGGCTATTTAATGACAATAATAATGTCTCCCAATCAGTGACGTGCCACACTTCTTTTTATTTTTTAAACCCTTGGAATGTCTTAAGGATTTTTTTACAACATATTTGTAAGCTTTTTTTTTTTTTACTTTAAATTTTAATATTTCGTTTGAAGCATGTACAAATTTTAAAAATATGAATAAACGTTTTTATATTTTTCTACGGATATTGAAAATGGTTAGAATGGAGGAGACGTTCAGAAAGTGGATTTTAAGGTTTTTAATTGTCTTCCAATAAACCTCCAAGGCTGCCTTTTAAACAAATCGAAAATCCAGGACTCGTTATGTATTAAAAAAAATATGTACATATATATTAAACAATAGACATAAGCAATGAAATTTCACACTTTTACTTCAAGAAACGCTTTTTTCTTTTTGGACATTTAAAGAATTTTCCAGGTTCTGATGATCTCAAAACACTCTAATCAACAAGTGTTACCAATGAAAATCTTTTAAAATTGATTGATTCATTGAGTTACAGCTACAAAGCTAACAAAAAATTGGAGGAGATTTTTCTTTAAAGAATTTTCAAAATATTTATAATATTTCTCGAACTTCGTTTCCAAGGTCCTGCGTGATCGATTACCAGAAAGTGATAATTTTTTATCCTAAATAATTTTTGGACCTTTTAAAAACTGAAACTAATTGTTTTACAATTCTTAAGAACAGTTTAAATAATTAATATATGTATATTTTAGTAATATGAAATTTTAAATAAGTGTAATCAGTGCATTTAGTTAGTTAGATTAACTGATCAAATTTGTTAGCATATTTGTTATGTTCTAAATGAAATCTGTGCCGGCTACCTGTCAGATGATCAAAGTTGAATGTTGCGCTAAATAATGCTTCTGCGGTTGAAACTGGCAGGCTAAAGATGCTTACAATATGTTCTGGTTCTGGTGGCCGCCGCCCATCCGGTGGTGATGCACTTAACGCGTTTGCAAATGATTTGGCCAGCTGTTGCCACTGCACCTGTGCCCATCCATATACATACATACATATGTATTGTATGTAAGACTGTGTTTAAATCGCAGTCTAGACTTAGGCATGGGCTTGGGCTGGGGCTTGTTCCCTTCCCTAGTTTTGCCATTTTTATTTTGTAATTTTTTTTTTTATTTTTTGCTTGGCCCAACCGCATGGAAAAATTCAAATCATTGAAACTGTGGGGATTGGGGCTGAGCTGTTGTAACATTTTGCACCTGTCGTCCGCCCTACGCATGTGAAAATCAAGCATAGCTTTAATTGATACAACAACAACAACAACAATAACAGCAACTGCAGATGATGGAGAGGGAGTAGGGAGGTGATAGTGTTACAAGACTAGGGCTAGTTGCACGTGTTTTTGATTGAAGCACAAGGAGTAAGGGGGCGGTGGCCGAAAGGGAATGGGTAGGGGTATAGACTTTGGAATTGAACCTGAGCCTGGGATGGCAACTAGTCGCGGCAAAAATGTTGTAAAAAATGCGTGTGGATTGGGGCAGGCGCAACATCTGCCAGAGAGTCAGAAGAGAGTCCCTCAAGAGGAAAAGCGGCCCTTGAAGCTGAAACTTTTCAGCCCAAGACCATTTAAGGGCATTGAAATTAAATGCAGCTGCTTTAATGATGTTGCAGTTGTACTCCATGGATTGGTAATTGTGGGAGGGGGGGAGAGGGGGATGGGTAGGGGTAGGGGTAGGGGTAGGGAGTGAGAGACAGAAAGGTAGGCACGATTGTGGGAGAAGGGTGGAGATAGGTGGTGGTAGTGCCAGGGGTTAGAAAGGCGTATCAAAACAATTCTAAACAAATCTGGGAATATGGCACACAAAAATATTTCTCTTGTTCTTTGCTAGTGGGCGGTCTATATGGGCGTGGCGCCTGTAACAACAAAACGATATACATGAGAGACTGCCCCGGTGGCCAAAAGCCACATATAATACTGTATGTATGTATGTATATACATATATATGTATAAAAACAACTGCCACAGCATTGCTGCCACACGGCGCCTTTTTACCTTTTTGGGCCATTTAATGGGAGTTGCCGTTGCCTTTTTTGGTGCAACGAAATCAAGAAACAGAAATCTCTTTATCGCATGTTGCTGATGATGATGTTGTTGCCGTTTGCTTGTTTGTTTGTTTTTGTATTGTAGCTTTACTTGGTTTGGTATAGTGTATTGCACCAACACATAAAAATAAATGCGATTTCAAATGAAGAATTTTTTTTTTGTTTTTTTAGTTTTATTTTTCTTCTTTTTTTTTGCGTTTGAGGCACAAAAAGCAAAACGAAAGACTTAGGCGAGCAACTTGTATCTGGCATTTAAGTTTAAACTGCAGCTAAAATGATTGCAATTTTTGTCCGAAGCCTAGCCCTTGTGGCACGATTTGATCATGAGGTACTCCTAGACTCTCAACTCACGTATAAACTGCAATTTGAGGTCTACATTTACCACAGTTGCCTCTTCTCGGGTCAATTGGAGTGAGGGAGGTAGGGAGGGGGAATGCTACCGCTTGTAATACACAAAATTGATCATTGAATTGATTGCCAAAGTTTATGTGAAATTTCCAATTTAATATTAAGGCAAAATCAATGCATTTTTACCTCAAATGTATAATATATTCAATTGTCTATCAAATAGTTTAAGTAATATATGGGATATATAAAACAGTTGTTGAACTTATTGTATATTATATAAAATTATACACGAAAACAGATGGCATCTGACTTGGGAAAGACAGGCCATACGATTAATTGACATTTAAGGACAAGTTTGTTTTACTTGATTACGAAACAGTGACTATAAAATTAAATCAGATCTAGAGTGAAGGGGCAACCCTTTGAAAGAGGAATTACCTCTACTTGGGTACACTATAATTTAAGCTTTAATCTAAAGAACGCTGGTGGATTACCCGTCATTATGGTTCAGCAAATACTTTAACCATATAATTCTATAATCTAATATTATAGAAATTTTCTACAAATTGGCAATCCTTTCATAGTAGAAAGAACAGATTTTCTTTTTTTACTATAAAAATATCTGTCATTATTAATTATATTAATCTATTATACATTTCCACATCCAAATTAAACTAAAAAAAAGCAATCAATACAGTTAATGACAATGGTTTTAAATATTTAAAGTGAATAAATATTAAATATATTCATTTAATTATTCGTTATTTATTATGCTTATAGATGGAATCTAAAGCTATAGAAAGAAAAGGGAGCCACAATGGCATTTAATTTGTTTATTAACTATTCAGAAATTTCTTGTATTTGCTGCTAATTAATAAAGTTCATTATCTATACATAATCAGGGATTAATTATAATGATTACTTTTAAAAGTTTATTTATAATAACAATTATTTTTAAATTAATGAATATTGCTCTCAAACTTCAAATTTATCAATAATATAAATAATATTAAGCAACAATTAGCTTAAGACCATGTTAGTTAGAGCTAGTTAGTTGGTTAAAGATCATTTTAATTAACTCATAATTATGATATAATATTTTTACTCCAATTTAATATATAAGTACAACTTATTTATTTTTTTTTTAAACTATAACTTTTAACTATTACGATCACTACTTTGAATTCTGTATTTATATTTTCTTGCTTTTATATTAAAATATATATTTATTTTATAATTTTAAAAAATGTTATTTTTGTTAATCTTAATTTTGAAAACTTTAAGAAATTTTAAAGAAAATTATAAAGATAGATTAGTTAATTGTTAGGTCATCTGGTAATGGGACTAATTATGACTACTCTT
Source organism: Drosophila emarginata (assembly GCA_037075365.1). Taxonomy (NCBI): domain Eukaryota; kingdom Metazoa; phylum Arthropoda; class Insecta; order Diptera; family Drosophilidae; genus Drosophila; species Drosophila emarginata. The sequence goes on from JBAMCD010000120.1 coordinate 3,728,078, forward strand.
TACAAATTAAGTCTAGTATATTTTTAAGGATATTTATCAGTTTAACATAATATATTAAAGAATTAATTATGTAGGTAAATGTGCTTAAATTAGTTAATTTACAATTTGATAGTGTCGCAACTATTTAAACTATTTATTATGAGAATACAATGGGAATGTTTTATTCTTCATTCATGTAGACAAATAATCAAATAATAACAAATTGCATTTCTCACGCGGCACGCGTCAGAAACCACCCCAAAAAATTGCACTCAGGTGCAGCATGCCACACACTCACATACACACACACACACACTACTTACATACTGTGTGTAACCCTAAATTTTAGGGGTGTAAATGACGGCATCGCAATATCGATGGCAAAGCCTTTTTTCATTCATTGTGGCCGCTTATCATCAATGTCCCACGGACACGCTGTTGCTTCTTTAACAAAATCACACGAGAACCACAGCAACTGGCCATGGGAATTGGGTAGAGGAGTGGAGAAGGGGAGTGAGTGTGTTTGTGTGCCAATGGTAAGAGCAACTAAATATCAAATCGTGTGAACTGTCTGTGGAAGCACTAAAATGAGGGATTATTTGTTGTTATTGTCCGTTTGGGCTAATGAGACTTTTGTCAGGGCGGGGAGTATAACAGGAAGAAACATAGAGAGAGAGAGAGAGAGAGAGAGAGAGAGTGAGAGAGAAATATATATACGGGCGACGAACCTCTAAAACAGATTTTCAATTAAATGAAGATTAAAATTTGTTATGTTTTTTTTTTGTGTTTTCTGTTCCGATTTGCATTGAGATACAATTGAATCAGAGTGACCGCTGGAATGATGAGAACTTTATAACGCTTTAACGCAATTACATTATCAAAAATTCTCTTCGCATATTTTGTTGTTGTTGCTGTTGTACTTTTAGCATTTCGAATTTAAAAAAAAAAAAATAAGGAAAAAAAAAAATTGCTGACATGCTTTTCACACGGCCCTCACACCGAAAAAGTGTGGGACTGAGAAAATCAACACTAAAGAGGCGAAAAAAAAAATATACAAAATTGCCCAAAGACCGAGGACTGAGAACTGAGATCGAGAGAGACCACGATAAAGCGAGAATTGTCGGTGGAGAAATAAAGAACTCGATTCTTATATGCATGTTAATGAATTGAGGGCCATTTGGGGCAGCGCTGCTAAACGGCGTATTACCTACAATTAAAATTAAACCATAAACCTCATAAAAGTTGACAAGCTGAGCGAGCAATTTGAGCCCCAAGCAGCTGAAAGTTATTTTGGCCTGGTTTTATGAACACAAAAAAAAAAGAACCCAAAGTCCGGATCAGAAAAATGAAGCGTTAATTATAAGCAAAAAAAAAACTAAACCAAAATGAAGAAGGATACTACGGCGCCTTTTGATTATTTTTCTTTTCCTTTTTTTTTTTTTGGCGAAAATTTTACGAGCGAATGAATAACCAAAAACCAAAAAAAAAAAAACATAAGAGAGAGACTTAAAGCTGAAGAATAAGTTAACCATTTTGGTTAAGGCCGGCGACACCTTTTAAGAGCGCCAATCGAATCAATGTTTTAACACGAGAATACCATTTCCAAAACGAGCTCATTAAAGGCTGCCGAATAAGTATACATATATACAGATATATATATACATATAATATGTATAACCCCAGGGATTCTGGAAGGATGTCAAAAATAAACAAAAAAAAAAAATAAATAAAATGAAAACGACTAAAATCGAAATGAGACAAACCAAAATTCTACGAATGTTGAATTTTTGTTAAAGTCGTCTGGCAGCTGCAAATTGGAATTGGGAAACGGAATTCATATTCATTTGATTTCACAATGATGCGAAAGTGAAACCAAGCGCAACAGCCAAACCCAAAAACAGCCAAAAAGGAATACACATATCCATGTGGCAGGTGAACAAGGGGAGTGGGAAGCAAAAGGAGGGGGTAAAAGTCTAAAGGAATCGACAAGACAAAATACGTTGAAACATTTCTGGCTTCCAGATCACGACCTCCTTTTTGGTTTTCATTGTTTCCGTTTTGTTGTTGTTGTTGTTTTTTTTTTCTCTCTATCTCTCTCTTTCTCTCTCTTTTTTTGTCCAACAAGTTTTGGCAATTTGAAAATCTCTGCGCTAATTACTTACCTGGGCTGGGATTGGATGGATAGGATGTGATGTGCAGCTGCGCAAGACGGGGACAACTTTTGCCTTGCTGCCTAATTGAACTCATCAATTTGGGCTTAATGAAGTGGCAGGCCCCAGAGATGAGATGAAATAAATTGGGATGATATGGAATGGTATGGGATGGGTAAAAGGGGGTATGTGATGAAGGTTGGGGGGTGGGGGGAGAGAGAGGAGATTTTGATTCCACAAAATGTCGCGTTGCATTTTCAAGTCCAGCGACATTGCGATTCATGAGGCGTGTTCCTGTCCGATTGCCGTGGCCTGATAACGGGGCATAAAACACAAAATGCCAGGCGAATGAGTGCTTCCTGCACAGCAGTAGCAGTAGCAGAAAAATCCTAAAAGAAATTGCATCGATGATGGCTACTGGCGACCATTTAATTAGCAGGTTAATTGCCCATACCAGGCGGCTTCTTCTTGGCCAACCAACAGATTTTGCATGTTGTGTCGATGGCAACTTCATTAATATCATCGATAGTCATTGGCCAAAAAGGCTATAGCAGCATCCCATGTCCAAATGCTGTGGCATTTGTCATAGATACCAACTGGCTTATGCCTTACCAGTTGGAGTGGTAGTAGTTGGAGTTGCAGTTGCAGTTGCTATCGACTCCCAAATGACAAATGATATGTGTTGACAACAGGCGGCAGTTGCAAAATTTTGACACTGCTTATTGAGAAGAGAAGAAAGAGAGAGAGAGATAGAGAGAGAGGGTCATGTTGCCTTTGCAAAATCTTTTGCCAATTTATGATAATTCCTCAATGGATGAGCTGCATCTCTTCTCCCTCTCTCCACATCATATTTCATTGTTATCTAAATCTTAATGAAGGATTTATCAAAAGGTAACCCTAAGTACATGCATCGATCATCATTCACTTATCAAGATGACAATTTGGGCAGGGCCAACTTTAACTATTAATCGGAGTTATTGTCCACAATGTTGGTTTTATTATTAAAATTTATATCTAAAAAATTAATGTTTAAAAATCTTGAAAAATGATCAATTTAAAGATTTTTAAATAATTTAAAAGTTTAGATAAAAATGTTTAAAAAAAAATAGTTTGTTTTTAACAAGTTTGTTTTTTAATTGAAAAAAAAATCTACAATTTTTTACTTTAGAATTTCTTTATCATTATTATTTAATATTCTTAAATTTGCTGGCTTAATAAATATGTATCTCTAAAGTTTTTCCTGACTAACTTAAAATAAACTATATTTAAATTAAACCAAATTTCCAAGAATATTGAAAACTACTTAATATAGCATAATATATAATTTTAACTAAATTAAACTATTTAAAAAGTTTTTAAAAATTATATTTCAATTAAGGAAAATATATCAATGCATAAATCTCTTTATGTATATATATTTAGATTAGTTATAAAGAATTCGCATATGATTAGAAAAATACTTTATAATGTAGAAATTATGATATTAAAATTAAGATGTATATTTAGATTATGTACAAAATCTTTAGAGATAACTACATATATGTATCTATAATGAGTAAAGTGTGCCTTAAAAAATATTCTATTATATTCCATATGCAGAGAAGTTTATTATATTTTCAATATAGAAAAGTTGGACCGTAAAATAATTATTAAAACAAGATATTGTTATAGTAATCCCTTGATTTATGATCCCATGATAATACCCAGTTAGGGGTAATAGCCAGAGTGGGGTAATTTATTGTAGACTTATGCCCCGATTACCCCTTACTGGCCAATGGAAAACTAAAATCCACCACCTTCTCCTGCTAGCCGAAAGTAACCCCTGCATTTGTGTGTGTTTGTGGAAACAAGTTCCACAGTAAAACCCCTGACAAATGTGCCCCTCATTTCCCCTGAATTACCCCATGCATTGCCCCTACTTTAGAGCGCATGCGTGACGTTTGCCCCTACTCAGAGATCCAGTGGAGACTTATCTTAGAGAGAGAGAGAGAGAGAGATCACTTGTCTTGTATTCTTGAGCCAGCCTGGTCTCTGAGTCACATAGTAAGCTAGTCCATGGTATGCTGAGGAGAGGAGTGAGCACATGCTGCCTCTGCCTCATGCCGCCGATGCCACAAGCAGCACTCCAACAACGAATTGCAATTGTAATCATGCGGAAATGATCGCGCTGACCTTTCGGCAAGTTAGCCGACGATTCTGTCTGCTGTCTGTTGCATTCTGCGGTTGCAAAACTTATGATAGCTTTTATGACGACTGCTGGGCCAGCATCAGTATCAGCACCACCACCACCACCACCACCACTACCACAAGGCCCACCACCAGCTCATCTTTATGATCTTGCTCCAGTGTCTGCAATTCGTTCGCATTATTTGCATGACGTAGCGACCTTTTGATCCTCATTTTTTATTTTTTTTTTATTCCCTTGTGGTTGTTGCTGATGTTCAGTCAATACAATTATTGATTTGCCAAGCCTTTCTCTACCTGGCAGAGATTTCTGCTTTTTTTTTTTCTTTTTACTTACACTGACAATTCAAGGTGAACTTATATCTGAACCCTATCTGTAATGTGGCCACAATTTGTGGCTACGTGCCTTCAACTGGTAGTTGCAATCAGTTTGAACTATTGAAGATTGACTGGACCATGCCAGATGGAAGCTGTCGAATTGTTGCCCATTATCTACGTGCCAGTGTCAGGTTCAAAATTGAAAATAAAAACGAACAAATAAATAATGTCACAGATGAATTCTAAAAATTTATTATTATTTTGTTTTTTTTTTTTTATAATACATTGACTTTTGTCATGAATTACTTTATTAAAGTGATCGACCGACCGATTTATATAAATGGCATTTTAATTAAAATTGTCGCCTTTGGGGTTTTTCTTTTGTGGTATTAATATTGGTGGGGGGGGGGGGGGGGGGCTGGGGATATTATGAAAACAAATTGCCTCAACATCGTCGTTGATGGCCATGGCAACAAATTAAAGTTGCCTAAATGTTAAACAATTTACACTGGTCTTGGATCGCCGGACGATGATCGTTGTCAAGCATTAGTCAAAGATCTTAAGCCTTAGCTAGAGATATATCCTCAGTCAGGGTTAAGTTTATGTTGGATGACGGTTCGAGTTTTTTTTTTTTTTAGCCGCAAACTCGTCATTGTCGTCATCGTTCGTTGAGCTTCTTGGCTTGGTCAAGTGGGGGTTGGGTTGCCTAGTTGTCTGGCTCTAGTTGGCTCTTTGGCTTTGGCTCACTCACAGAGTGAGCTCTGGCTTGTTTCGTCTCTAGTCTAGTTAATTTAATTTCAACGTCACGTCGTCACAGTTGCCGCCGCCGTCATCACGGTCTCAAGTCGCAAGTTGCAAGTCTCACAATGTCTTGCAGGCGACTGATTTGAATGCATTTTTGTGGCCAGCGTCTGAAATTACCAGACTGCGTCGTGGCAGTGCCATTTCGAGGTCATGGGAAAACAGTTTTACAGTCACACACACACACACACACACACACACAACAACAATTGATTGAGGATTTTATTTATATTCATTTTGCATGCAATTTCAAGTTGAACGGGAAATGAAAGCCAAAAAATCAATGTACTAAAATCCACACACAATTAAATTAAATGAGAAAAGAAGACTCAAAATTATTACAAAAAGATTACCAAAAGATAAATCATTGTAATATAAATTTCAAAATTACAATATATATATATATATTGTAATAGAAATTTTGTCATAGAATCAATCTATTTCTATTTCCTCTAATAAATATAATTCAAACTTGGCGTAACCAAATGTCAAATAGCAGATAATACAATAATCTAATGATGTATTAAATTAAAAGAGCTTAAATGTTACAAAGTTTATTTTTATATTCTATTAAAAAACAAATACAAATAATAGTTAATGTTATCAGTAATATTAAATATTTATTTAATTTTAATACCAACTGAAGCAAATTAATAATTAGCCATAAATCTAATCATAAGAAACTACAATATTTATATACATTTACCATTCGACTAACCAATGGATTCTAAAATTTAATACTATAACTTAAATTGCTTTATTAAAATTTTTATTAATGAAACGAAATGTTTTATAGCAGAAGAACAACTACTTGGAATTTTAAGAAACTATATTTTTAATATATATAATATAATATACGGTATATGGTAGACTTTACAAAGAATTCCGATCGATTGGTATTACTTATTCTTTTTATGGCTTTCACAAAGATAATTCCTTTTTTTTTTTTGCCATTTTTTTTTTAAACTGTTTGAAGCTTTAATTAATGAGAGTCGCCTCCCTCTGGGTGACTAAATACCAGCATAAATCTTATCAACTAAATTTAGTTGACAGTTTACCGCCATTTGGGCCCCAATTTTAACGATCAACTAAAGCCACAAAATCAAACATATAGACAGACAGAGAGACAGAGAGAGAAAGAGACAAGATCAATTTAATGACTCAATTTCATTTAATTAAACATCAAACTGGCAATTACATTTAACCATTTAGCTGCATTTAATGCGACCACTTGACCGCCTCACACACACAGACACACATACATACATACATACATACATGTATTTACCTTCTCTCTGATTTCTCTGGTTAGTTTTTTGTTTTTTTTTTTTTCATAGTTTCCACATAATTAAAAGGCTAGAGAATCTCTAATTGGCAATATTATACTCATGCGTTGCAACAAAATGTGTCAGCGAGCATTTAGAGGGGCATTCATTTATGCTAAATGCCACAACATGTCCATGTCTCAGCTGCAATCTCAAGTCGCTGCCAATTCGCGCCAAGTGTGCAAATGACAAACGACTTGAACTTGCGACTGCCTAAACTAAAAAAAAGAAACACCAAACCAAAAGCCAAAACCAAAGGAAAACTAAATGAAATTCGCAAAATTTAATAAAGTTTGTCGGTCGCCATAAATTGCGTTAAATGTTTATAATTTACATGTGTGCAACACACGCTGCGAGGGGTCCGAAGGTGAACTGCACGCAGCGTACTCAAGTTTGTGCCTTAAGTCTTTCGTTTTATATTATTTTTCTCATAATATTTCTTTATTTTTTTTTTTTTTTTGCTTTAGTGGTTTTTGTTGTTGCTGTTGTTGTTTTTATTGCAGTTACAGCAGTGCGTGAGCATTTGCATAAGACTGTGGCAGCAAATGCTGCAGCAGCAGCAATTTTTTAATTGATATTTAATTGCAGACATGATTCTGGTCTCTGTGTGAGTGTGTGTGCATATGTCTATCTATGTATGCATTTTTTGTATGTTGCATTTATGACACCAAAGTGCCTTGTCGCCAAGTATTTATATCAGAGACTCAAATTGCAACTGACCAATCGTATACTGAACTATATTTATATATAAGTATATAAAAATTGCAAATAATAAAAGCAAATATTTATACATATATATAAATGTATACTTTAGTATACGATCGGTTAGCTTTATTTTGACTCCCTGTTATAAATACATGTACAAATTTAAAGGAGTAAGCGAATTTTTATATGTCTTTCTCTTAAGAGGTATAAAAAATCCAAACTCAGCTTAAAATTATACCTTTTTTCTGTCTTATAAAGAAGTTATTATAATACCAAAATAACAATTTTATAAACATTTTATTTCACATTGAACACGAAGGAAAAGAAAAAAAATGGTTTCCAAATTTAATTTCACTTTTATACTGTCTCAATTTTAATAAAAAGATTTATGTAAAAAATTACTATTCCTAAGCCAATTGTTTATCATTAATAAAAATTATTAATTAGGGAAAAATGAATTATTTTATTAATTTTTGGACATTTGTAGTTCAAGGCGAAAAAGTGTTGGAAAAGTCAGAAAATTATTTATGCCATTTATTGGATAATTGATGACTGATGCATAAACAATTAAAGATGATCAGGTTTGGGTTAATGGCTCGCAGACGGCATTCATGAATCTCAGCGGCATGATTGATTCGCATTCAGATAGTAGTCATCTACGATTATTTGAATATTAAATGGCATTTTGTGGCAATTGAATCAACCGAATCTCAATACTGATTCATGTTTTAGCAGCAAATGCAATTTACTCATGCCAAGCCAGCTGGCATCCCAGGGATAATAATATATATTTATATTATATACATATATATATATTAACATACATATATACAAATATGTAAATTGTATATAAATTTTGATTTTATTGATTTTTAATGGTAACAGCTGCAAACATTTTTAATGCCAATGCAGTTTGATTTTATTATTTGCATATAAATTTTTACTGCTAAACCGTTTTCATTTATGTTTATAATATCCTGAAGCTATAGCCTAGAAATTGGGTACATTAAATTCTTTAAAATGTATGTTACAGTTAGAAATATATTTAATACAATGTGGTTTCTTCATAGCAATCTTTCAGATCAGATATATGAATATATAAGAGAAGACTTAGAATAATAATAATAATAATAATTGATGGTTCTCTCTTCTTTTTTTTATTTTTCAATGAACCCAATTTCTCAATGAAACCCAATGAAAATTTGTATGATTCTAAAAATTCAAGTCTTTCTTTACTTCAAAATATGTTCCAATTGGCATTAACATTAAAAAAATACTTTTTTTTATATTATTTTCACTTTTTTTTACTGATTGTTGCATCATTAAAATGTGCAAGAATTGAATTTTTTAAATTTTACCAAGCAAGTTAAAACTATATAAATAAGAGATAAAAATTTAGAAAAATCGTTTAAGAAATGGATCAAAATATGGCCAGTTGTGTAAGATTCTGGTAAAAATGACAATTTTGATGAAAATTTGGATGTCGTCTCCTATGAATAGAGTATTAACCAATTAGGTTTTATATTAAGGATGCAGTATAAAGTGTATAGAAATATTGGCTAGTCTCTGGTATTTTATGTTATTTTTTTTTAAATTAATATCATTTAAATTGCTTGAGCAGCTGCTGGAACAAAAGATCGAAGGACTTTAACAAAAGTTGGCAAGATCTATATATATGTATATGCATATCTATATACATACATACATATAGTATGTCTCTATGTACATATATACATATGCAGGTGTCTCCGTAAGTGGCAGCAAATAAAAGATATGTTTATCTATATCAAACCATTGTCTCGAGGGGATCTGAGACCCTTGTCTAACACTTTTCAAGTTCAATTCAAGTTCTCACGTTCTGGCATTTGTTTGGCTAATTTGAATTTTTTTGGCCTCGGAAAGTTCTCTTGAAACAGGAAACCCATTCAAATGTCTCGTTTACTAAACAAAAAACCCAAAAAGAAAAAAGAAGAAAAAATAAAGTTTCCACACTCGATAATTGTGTGGGATTGGCAATTTAGTAGTGTGTGTGTGTGTGTGTGTGGGGGGGGGAGAGAAAAGGAGAAATAAAAGAAAAGGCCAATTCAATGGGGCAATGCAAACCTTCTCTAATTGTGATTAACTGCGTAAAAATTGATCTTGGTAACAAAATTAATGTTTTTTTTCTTTTCCTTTTTCTAACAATGAATTAGTTTTTCATGTTAATCTTCTTAGAGTAGACAAAAGTGGGCAATATATGGAAATATAAATACTAGAACAATGGAGTACAAAATCGTCAAATTCTATAAATATGAATAAATGTGCATATATAGTAGGTATATATGTATATAAATATGTGTATATACATATGTATATATCTATGCAGTTTGGTCAAGTTCAAGTTTTCTTGGCTTTGTATCTATAAATTTTTTTTGCCAACTTGCAACAACAACAATAACAACAACGTAGACATTTTGAATAAGCAAAGCCAAGGATTTTGCATTTTGTTGCGTCCCACGGCAAAGATTTGGCGCCATTCAAACTGAACAACATGCAAAAAAAAATAAAAAAAAAAAAAATAAATAAAGAATTGGAGCTGCTATAACAACATCTTACAGAGACCACGCACCTCTCCTAGTCCCAAGTCTCAGGCCTAGACATTGTGGGCACGATTTGTTTTTTTTTTATATATTTTTTTTTTATTTGCCAACTGACGCTTTATTTGGTAGTGAAAACGATTTGCCAGTTTGGTGCCAAGTTATGCGTCGCCCATGAACAAACGAACGAACGAACAAACGAAGGAACGAATGAACCAATGAACGTTCATTCGAACATTTCAAAAACTGCTCTAAAAAGGCGCCCCCAGGTTGAGGTTGAGGTTGGATTGGTGGTGGAGTTTGCTGCTGCTGCCACAATTGTTGGTAATGTTTATTTTTTATGCAAATTTTCTTTTTTTTCGTTTCTTTCATCTGCTTTGCCATCGATTGAATTACCAATGCAATTTGATATTAATATTTAATATTGGAAAATTTGAAATAGCTCTAAAAAGAAACCTCAACCCAGAACTACATACATATATCAAAGTTCATTTAGGATAGTTAGAAAATTTGTTGGTTGATCAAAACACAATTAACAAAAGTTTAAAAATTTTAAATATTGTTTAATAATATTTATTTATTAATATAAACTAGCAGTTGTTAAACTGTTATATTCCCATTTTGGTTTCCTTTACACAAATTAAAATCTGCCGTAAAATTTTTTTATAGCTCTTAAAATTAATTATTATAATCTAAGTCTTAAATAGTCTGAGATCAGTATTATTACTTAAAATAAAAAAACATTTTTTTCATATATTTCTTTAAATTATTTTAAGATTTTTATACCCTGTACCCATAGGGTAAAAGGGTATATTAAAGTCGCTAAAATGTATGTAACAGGCAGAAGGAAAATTTTCCGACCCTATAAAGTATATATATTCTTGATCAGTATCAATAGCGAAGTCGATTGAGACATGTCCGTCTGTCCGTCCGTCCGTCCGTCCGTATGAACACCGAGATCTCAGAGACTATAAGAGCTAGAGCAACCAAATTTGGTGTCAACATCCGTCTATTGTATAAGCGGGTCAAGTTTGTTTTAAATTTTTGCCACGCCCACTTCCGCCCCCGTAATTTAGAAAAAACTATAACTTGAGCTATAATGAAGATATCGAATTCTTATTTGGCAAACTTAATAATATACCCAATATGCACCAGCTGACCAAATTTTGTCGAAATCGGACAATAATTATCGGAGATATACGTATTTCCGTTTTGTACTGAAACGCCCCATGCAAAATGGGCTGTTAAGTGTGAGCGAGATAGCATGCGTTCGCTGTTGATGCATGGCAAGCAGTGCATGCTAAGAGAATTTTTTTTGTAAATTGATGGCGATTTTGATCGTTTTTGACTTTATGGAGTTATTTTACTTGGTACAGGGTATACTCAATGTCGGCAGGGACGACTTGCTTGCTTCATTAATTGTATTTATCTGTGTTTTATGCTTAATTAATTGATTTTAACTGATTAACAGTTATTTTATTAGAAATTTAATTGCTCTGCTAATGTAATGTAATGTTAATGTTAATGTTAATGTTTAATATGAAATGTAATTGAACTCTGCTCTGCTAATGTAATGTTGATGAAAGGAAATGTTGTAGCAGTTGTTACAGCTGCTGCTGCTGCTGCAGATGTTGTTGTTGTTGATCGGTTGGATTGTCAATGCCAATGCGTTTGTCATTTCAAAGAGGCAAACAGCAACAACAACAACTGGAATATTGGCAACAACTGCAACAAGTCTTGTCAACATTTTTTGGACAACTTACATTATCAAAAGATGCCGCATTTGCTTCCGCCATCATTAATAATATGAATTGGCCATATGCTGATATTCCCCTCCCCCTTCCCCAACCCAATGCTCTTGTTCTGACAGAGACAGAGAAAGAGAGATGAAATTATAGATGGATAGAGAGTAAGAATCAAGGGGTTAGGTGGCAGTAAGAGGGTGGTGAGGAGTAAGGGGCCTGGTTCATACCATTGGCAACATGTTGGGAATGTTGCCTCTGCCTGATCTTGTTGCTGTCATTTTACTTCGACTTTTAATTTATTTATGGCCGCACGACGATGACTTGCCAACTGTTTGCATTGAAATGCCAATGCCGCCGCCAATCTCAGGGCAAGCACAGCTCAACACAATTCCACAGTGATCCAGGTACAGGGAGCTCGGCTATAGCTTCCAGTTTTCAAGTATTGAGCCCAACGCCTAAATGGCAATTAAGCAAACAATTTATAGCGAAAATGTTCAATTTAATTAATGTTCGAATTGCACGCAGAAATTAGCAAACACATGTGAGAAAGGAAAAACAAGTCAGTACCAGGAATGGATTGGAAATGTGGTAATGAAAACTGTTACTGCAAAACCCAAACCCAAAAAGTAAAACAAGAAAATCTTGAAGATCGCTAAAGCTGAATCAGCAGCCAGAAGACTTACAGGCTATAAACACGGCAAAAAAACAAAAAAGAAACCCATATACCTATATATAAGTTTTTTTCTTTTTTGTTTTTTTTTTTTTTTTTTTTTGGACCCAGCGCCAGCAATTTAAATAAAACTTTTGCTTAATTGCATTGGGAACTGGTAACATGGGAATCGGTTGCATGTTGTTGTTGTTTGTTGTTGTTGATGGTACCCCCAATCCCTCTGCCGGCACCACCCGGCTCATTTTAATCGTCCCCCCACTCAGGTTTTGGATAACTGCCGTTTGTGATTTTGCACTGATCGTTAATTTAAATTGAACACATTTAGGACATGGACATGGAGGTGAAGCTAAGGCAAAAGTTAAAGCTGTGGCAAGCAGTTGGGCGCTTTAATTGCCATCGAAACTCTTACAGCAGCCTGAAGGATAAAGCCAATCCATACCCCCCATACACCCCCTTATTACCCCACCCCATATAACCGATACCCTGCATCCCTATCTTTAGACCGGCCAACTTAAACGATTTCGTTTAATGCAAGTGCCCATCATTTTGGCCTCTCCACGTGCTGAAAGTGATTTCAGTTTTCTGCCTGCCGGACATTTTGGTCATGGCGAACCGGCAATTAAATCTTAGCCTCTCCTTTATTATTTTATGTGGAAGGAGGGGGCGGATGGGTAGGATGGGGGTTATATGTATATAAAGAGACAGCAGAGATTAGGGTAAGCTTAAAGCCGTTTTTCTTTTTTTTTTTTTGTTTTTACCTAATGACTTTTTAATTGGGTTTTGGACAGGGATATATACATATATATATATATGTATATATTTTTTTTTTTTTTTGCTAATTTGTCGATTGTATGAAATCTTCCCCCTTGTCTCAACCCCGCTTCCTACATTTTCTTGATTTGAAAAAGACTTTCTTTCGGGTAGATTATGAGGATCGTGTGCAAAGGTAATCCAAGCTGATTGAGCCATCAGCCCATCTGCCAAAGTAATTTGAGCACATTTCTTAATTCGGTAATAAAATTTTAAAAAATTTATTCTAAGCATCCATTCGCACCTTTAATAGCCAGACTTGAAACAGAAAAAAAAAAGAAGAAAAAATCCCAGTAGCCAAAATGTTAAAAAAAATAATCTCAAATTACTTCTTGGACACGGTCCTTACTATATATATATATACTTTTTTTTCGGAATATTGTTTGCAAGTTTTTGGTTTGAAAACTTTCAAGACGAAATTCAATTAGAGAACTGTCCTTTGGGCAACTGGCAACTGGCATAACTTACAACTAGATGCGGTTGCTGCCACAAATCAATGTGAAACTGCCACAGTTTTGCTCCCACTCGTGCAGCACTAACAGCAGGGTGTGGCGCCTGGCCAGGACATGATCCAGCCAGGGTCCAAACGCATGCGCAGCGGGTCTTATGAATTTTAATGCGCTGCCCCACACCCCACCCCCAACCCTCCATTTTGGCATATCAAGTGCTTGGAACTTGGGCATTTTTTCTTTTTTTTTTTTTTGTTAAAATTGGACTTGAACTTGTAGGTTGCTCGCTGTCGTTTGTTGTTTATGTTGGTGTTATTTTCATTGCAAACAAATGATGAGGAACACGCAAACGCACTCAGGAGGATGCCCAGACGAAGACCCAGACCCAGACCCAGACCCAAACCCAAACCCAGACTGAATATCATACCAAGACCGAGACCCAGTCGCAGTCGCACAGAAATTGAAATTGAAATCACAATAACCTGAATAAAGGCATTTTGGCTTTAAGACTGACCAAGAAGCCAAGCAACAGGCAGCAACATGAAGCCAAGCAACAGGCAAACAGCAGGCACAAGACCATAAACTTTAAAACTGGCAATGAAATTTGGAAAATATATTGGTTGATTTTTATGGAACTTGAAATGGTTTTTTATGACCAACTTGCATATGTGATAGGGTGGCCCATGGACCAATAAGAGATTCATAACAACATTCAAGTTAACAAAAAAAGAACAAATAAAAATAAAAACATTTTCATCCAAAAATCATTTCGTATCAATATTTTTTTTCGAATCCCCTATTCCTTTTATATAGTATGTATGTACATATGTATATATTTAGTTATAGTATATTATAAAGCAGATCACATATCGAACAAAAAGAAATTAAAATTCTATAAAAAGTCACTTCAAATTTTCTTACGCTCAAGGGAAGCATTTTGGTTTTTATTTTTTAAGGCTTGTTATTAAACAGTCACCATAAACAAAACAATTTAAAGAATGTTAAATAATATTTTGTTACTCAAATAAAAGATATTGATTATTCCCTAAGGCTAAAACAAGACTCGTGATTATGACCAAAATTTTATTAGAAAAGTGCCAAAAGTGTAGGAAAAAAAAGTGTAAAAATTATTTATTGAAAAACTCATAAGAATATTTATTTTTATTGATAAATATATTATTTTTCATAATTTACGAACGAAAAGAAACAACTAAAAAGAGAAACAATGTAAAAAATTTAGTTAATTAACTTTATTTTATATATATGTATATGGTCTTGTCTTTTGTACTTAATATTTGTTTCAATTTTTGCAGGTGAATATTAAATTCTTCTCTTATCGCATATATTTCATGTTGCGAAAAGAATATTTGCAGTTTATTAACGTTGATTGAAATTTATGTGAGCCAAAAAGGTGAAAAGAAAAAACCAGGCCACATATCCAGAACCCAAAAAATTCCATCAGAGTGCTAATGCATGTTTGATGCTCCTTGCAGGTGTTGGAAGCAACTGCATTTTTTATGATAAGATAGCGCCCCAAAATATATAAAAAAGAATATATATACATACATACATATATATAAAAAGGCGCAATTTTAATGAGGAGCCAAAAAGGGAGTCGCACCCAGCGTGGAGCTTTCCTCCATTCAATCTTCTGTACCTTCAATCTTCTTAGCCTTCTTGCATGAATATGGCCTGTGGCGAGGCCATAAAGATTATAACAAGAACTCCGTTGAAATTGAGACGAAAAATTATATAATCAAGGTGATGGCGCACTTATATGTACATATGTACATATATATCCTGCAGATATATAGTATATATATGTAAAATTGCTACAATTTCGGTAGTGGAAACTTTAAGGCAATGTCCAAGAACAGATCAAAGATGAAGTATTCAAAGGAATCGTGACTTGGCCAACGCCCTGGCAAAAATATTTTGTATAAAATACACACACACACACACATACACACACACACACACACACACACACACACACACACACACTGTCTCTCTCGTTCGGTCTTTGTCTCCCTCTTAAATATTTACACCCACGCATTGGCAACATTGTAGACCACAAATTGAGTTTTGCTTTTGTTTACCAAAAGGCCTAGACAAGTGCGTGGGCCTGGTCTATGGCTAAAACCGCAGCTGCCTAAAGGGTTCAACAGGCAGTCTATTGGGGTGGGGTATGATGCCTAGGCTCAATCCCTGGCGACATCTGCGCCAGCAATCTATGGCAATTGCTCTTACAATTTCAAAAGCAACAACAATGACGACGACGACGACGACGAGTTGCTTTATAAGGCAAACAAGCCGCCAAGTAACCACCTCCTCTTGCATCACCACCTTCTCTTCCTTCTCCTGCTGCTATCATCCTATACCACTTGCACCTTCTCCTCCTGGTTTATGGCCTGTTATTGTGCAGCTGCACTTACTAGCCGATCACTAAAATGTTCTGCTTTTGCCTCATTTTGTGGCAATGTCTGGGAAATTGTTGTGTGTGTGTACATATGTCTCGAGAGGATCAAGTGGGGCGGGATATAAACATATATATATATGTATATATGTACATAGTTTTAGCGTGGGTTAACTGCAGGTGTTCTCAAGACTGATGGGCGCCATTAGAAATCAATGTGGGCTGTACAGCCACGCCCAATTAAATGAAAAGGCGCCAGCCGAAGAAAAACAAAGGAAAGAAAAAGAAAAAGAAAAAAAAAAAAGCGTTAACCATCACATGAGAAATCACTGTAAACCTGTATGCAAATGATCCACATGTGAGACACACTTAACCACAATGGTGACATATAAAATGCAGGCAAAAGGTTGTCCGTCCGTCCATTGCTGGCTGCTAGCCGACTACCACCAACGGACTGGCCAACTTGGCCAAATCAAAGGGGAGACAGAGGCGCGTTTTAACTGACAGACAATTACGCTAATGGGACACAAATGGCAAATTAATTAGCCGCAGGCCATGCACCCAAAACATTATCAACCCAATGAGCCCAAAGACTACAACTACTACAATCAGCAACATATACACACACAAACACACACACACACATACAAGTAGAACTTGTGTAGTTGGCTAACAGGCACATAAATTTTTTTTTTTTTTTAGAGAAGCTGTCTTTGTATATATAAAGTGTATAAAAAAAGTGGTAGAACGATAAAATTAATATTATTTCAATTCCAAGAAATTTTAACTCAAGACAAATTTTAATTGGCGAAAGAGGATAACAAAAAATAAACAAAATGTTTCAAATGAATCTCCCTTCAGAGTATCATTTTAAAATTAATTTATAATAAATTTATATAACATTAAAGGGCATTGTCGGGTTTCAATCTTAAAAGTGAACCCAAAACCAAATAAAGTTCTAATAAGATTATATTAAATTATAACTTTGGATATAACTTAGAATTAATGATCCTTAAGTCTCAAATTTGTAGATAAATTCTGTCATATTTTATAAATTGAGTCTTATGATTTTTTCGGCTTAAAAAATCTTAAAAACAATATATGAATATTTATTGTATTGAATTTTTATTTTAGATATAAAAATTTTGAATTAAGGGTGAACAAAAATTTTTCATTTTTATATACATATTTATTTGTTTTATTACAATATTTTAATGGTTGCTCTCCTAACTTGATTTTTCTCTAAAATATTTTTGTCCAAAATGTGCATATGAATTTATTTAAATATCTTCAAAAGGTTGACGGAGAATTTAAAATATTTATATTTTGTTTGAAACTAAAAACATATTGCAGTTGTTTTTGTATTTAAAATATGTTCGTTTTCATAGGATTTTTGTTTTTAGATTTTTATTTACAATTTGTTTTAGTTAGCATCATATAAATAATTAATTAATTATCTTATTCTTCAACACAATTATTTAATAATAATTATTGGACATGGGCAAATAAATTTAATTTTCTCTTATCATCCATTATCTTGTTATATCACATTATTATTATTATTTATTTATTATTTATTGTGAAATTATGTTTGTATTTTAATTATAAACTTTCCATTATTTTCATTTATTTTTCATGTTTTATTTATCTTATATTGAGTGTTTTTTTTATTGTTTGAATTCGATTAATCACAAATTATAGTTATCAATCGATCGGTGGAGGATTGGGAAATCTTCCAAAATCACTCGATATCATCAATATTATTTATGTATATATATATATAGCATTTTATTTTTCGGTAGCTGTGCGAATATGTGAACGCCTCCTTTTGGATTGTTAAGGCGACCTCCAGTTGGAGGCGCCGTGGTGGCATGTAAATGGTGATGTTGCCTTGCTCGGGGGGAGTATGCAACAACAGCAACAATAACACTAACACCAATGGTAACAAGAATAACAATAACAACAATAATAATAATGTCCATAATTACATACAAAGCGAGGCAAAGTCAACGAACAAGCGGCGACAACAATGCCAGACAGCAGCAACAACAGCAGCAACAACAGTAACAACAACAATGTTAAAGTTCTTATCGCTTACAACTTGTTTCGATTTCATTGACCAACTATGGTCAGAGTCCAAGCCAGAGTCAGAGTCGATGCTTAATTTGGCCAACAGGCGCATTGTTGTTGCGAATTGTTTAATTGCCGGCTTATGCGGCGCCATAAATGTTTCACAATGCAGACGAAGGCGATCCATAATTGCAACAGCATCTCAGCCACTTATTGATGAGCGAATCTGACCATGTTCATGTCCATGTCCAATTCTGGACAGTTAATGATATAGTCCCCCTTTCCAACCCTATAAAAGTGAAAAGAACATAAAGCTAAAAGCGCTACTCACCAGACAATTTAGCGGGCCAAAAAAAAAAAAAAAAAATCAAAAAAAAAAAAGAGGATAAAAGAAAAATGCCTTTGTTGTATATTGGCTCATCCTTTGGCTACGACTTAAGAATTGGAATTGGTGTGAAATTGGCCAAGTTGGAAGTTCCTGGAAGCAGGTTGCAGGGTTTGCTGTGCTCTGCTGTGTAATTAGGAGCATTCCCATTCCATTTTGGGGCTAAAGGTGTTGGCCATCGTTGCGCATTTATCAGTGCAAACAAGCGTTAAGCGTTGAACAGATCGGAACGGAATGGTACAGAATATATACCCTTCGGTTAGAAGAAGACAATTCTGAAAAGCGTTGTTTTATGCCACAACTAATAAGGATAATTGTGCCGCCGACTGGGCGTTAAGTGAGGTGGAGATACCTTCCCAGCTGTGCTTTTTAGCATCGGCTACGATTTCGATGCGGAAATTTGACAAATTGCCATCGTTGTTGGATGTGCTGTGCTGTGTGCTGCCGCTGTCGTGTAAACGGTTGCAGGTGTTTTAACTGGGCGTGGCTCAAGCCCAACTCTCAGCTCAGCTCAGCTCAACTCAACTCAACTCTCTCAGTCCGATTTGTATCGCTGTCCAATTAAGCCAGGCAACATGCGGCAGGCAGGCAGCAACATGTTGCCAGTGCGCGATATTGCTAACGAAGCACTGACAATACATTCATTGCCGTCACTTTGACACTCCCGCAAAAAAAAAAAAAAACCAAAAAAAGGAAAAAAAAAAAAAACAAACCGAGAGAATAACGAAAAATTCATTACGATTTCGATTTAAGTTGAATAATTATTTATCTAGATAATGCTACTCAACTCTCAGTATGTGCCTGTTTCCATAGCCGGTGATTCATATCAGCGCAATTGCAGGCGTGTCAGCAGCACCAACTGTTGCTGCCTGCTTGGCTGCCTGCCAACTGCGGCAACAGTTGCAATCTCCAAAAGCAAATGGCAATGGCCGCTTGACATAAAACAAATAGACTGTCAGTTTATGTAGCATTTTGGGTATGACTAAATGCGGCAGTGATTGGTTTTTTGCATGGGTTTTGTTCATTAGATTAGGTGAGGATAATTGCAAAATTGTAACCAGTAGCAGCAACAACGGCAACAGCAGCAACACTAATTGGAAAATTGCATGAAGCAAATGGATTATGCAAAAGAAATAAAAAAGAATAAAAATATACATAAAAGAAGAGGGCAACAAAATTGACTAATAAATCCTGTCATATTTATCAATTTATTTTAACTGATATGAGAGACAAGAAAATATAATTTATTGGATCAAATCTCTGTTTTTAATCAATAAAATATTATTAAAATTCATACTTAAAACAATTTCAATCAAATGCCGCTGATCTTTATCTAAATATGGTTTTTTTTTTTTTAATATCAAAAATCATTTTGTTATATCAATTTAAACGTGACAAGAATCAGTTTATAATATTATTTATATAATTAACATATTTCATTTATTTTAACAGAAGCCAAGATATTTAGTTGCTGATGTAATGCTAATATTAATGTCATATACTTGCGATCATATCTAATTGAACTCTTTTTAATAATTGCAATCGCAATTGCCATTATATACATATATATGTATGTATGTATGTATATTTGTTTATTTGTATTTAACCACACCTGTCACCTGACGGCCACCTTGGGCGTGCTCATATTTAGCATATTTCTCTGGCAAAAAGCAATTCAATTACAACATGAACAAGACATGAATATGGTCAGATATATCCAAAGTTAGACCCAACCCCAGAATGGTACTGGTCGGTGGTCATTCTCATCCGATCAGATAAACGAATGGGGAGGAAATTAAAAATGCGTGAAAGCGCGCAACAAATGTTGTTATCGTTATCGGTTTCGTTATTCTTATTATGTATTTTGTTTTTTCTTTTTTTGTGGCCAAGATGTTGCCATAAATAAATCAAAGTGGTGGACCAGTTTTTTTTTGTTTTTTTTTTTTTTTTGTGGTTTAAGTGATATAGAAAATAAATAGAAAAGGGGCCCAATCACTTGGAATAGCCAACAACACTGTTGGGCAACGGCAAATTTTAGCCAAGATTTATGTGGCCATAAAGGCGATTAGAGAACCAAGCGAAACGTCAAAAGACAAAATGCGCCAGCTGAAGTCAACCCCAACCAATGTTTGGTCCAAGTCCAGTTTACACTTTACACGGTTTTTTAATTTATTTCTGAAGCTTCGATTGGCGGCATTCTAATGGCAAGTGCACAGGCGACGACGACGCCACGCCAACTCGGCGGCATAATTCACGGATGTGTGGATATGGATATATATGGATATTGTTGTTATTGCCGCTGTTGTTGCTGTTGTTGTTGTTGTTGTTGCCACTGGCGGCGTTCACACTTCACACCACCAATTGCCAATTTGCATATTTTTTGGCATACGTAATGCGGATTGCCTTCTTGCAACGTTGCAAGCAGCAGCAACACCAGCAACAGTCAGCCACATGGCGCATAAATCAGCATCTGCGTCGGCGAATTTTCGGCTCGTTTCTTTATCGACCGCCTGCATCTTTGACTGGCAATTCATCTCACACTCATTTCCATTCGTTTTGTATTTGCACAAATAATTAATTCTATTTGCACATGCAACTAAATATTGCACATACGCCGTGTATTACTATTCCAATGAAAAAAAAAAAACAAAAACTATTCAATTGTGATGGACATTTCATAATTTTTTAAATGTGAGAACCAAAAAGAAAAAAACTATTTGATCAAAGAAATATTTAAACAAATTGTTAAAAACTAAACGGTTATATATGTATATATATATTTTTTTTAGTTTTTTATTGGTACATTTTACAATTCTTTGAAAAGAATTGTAAAACTATTTCTTAACTAATTTTGAAAATATTTCAGTACTAAAAGATTCTAAAATTTTACTTTTTCCTGCAAAAAATTGTAAAACTATTTCTTAACTAATTTTGAAAAAATTTTACTATACCCTGAAAAAAATTTTAAAAATATTTCTTAACTAATTTTGAAAATCTTGCAATACAAAAAGATTCTAAAATTTTACTTTTACCTGGAAAAAATTTTAAACCTATTTCTTAACTAATTTTGAAAATATTGCAATACAAAAAATTGTAAAATTTTACTATTCCCTGGAAAAAAAATGTAAAACTATTTCTTAACTAATTTTGAAAATCTTGCAATATAAAAAGATTCTACTGAAGGTGCTCCAATCGGTTGTGGAGCAGCGTACTTTAAAAAAGAATTTTTTGCCAATATTATGAATTATTTTAAATCTTAAAAATTCTAAAAAAGAAAATACAATTTCAAAATTTAAAAGTAGGCAAACATTTTCTCTATAAAATTTACTTGATTTTATTGATTGATAAATTCACCTGTTAACATTCAGAATAACAAATCTTTTTAGAAATGAAAAAAAGTTGATTATTGTTTATATGTATTTTGGTTTGTTATATAATGGTATAATGTGGCATATTTTATTTGTTGGCCATGATATTAATCACGCTACCATCTATGAGGATTTTTTTTTCTTCTTTTTTTTTTTTTTTGATTTTTTATGCGAAACGCCCCATTTAAAATTGCTCTCACCCTGTGTGGGTGTTGCACAGATGTAGAGTTTGGAAGCCACCGAGTCAAACTATTGATGCTGTTGATGTATTTTGACTTGTGCATTGATTTACGGCCGAGCGGCAATTTGTTTGGCTGCCAGACGAAGTCAAGGCCAGTCACAAATTAACGCGGCAGTCGCCACATAACTTGCCGTACGCATAAAACATGTTAAGTAATCAATTGTTGGCAGCAGCAGAAGCAGAAGCAGCAGCAACATACATAGATGATCCCACTCCAACTTTGAGGGCAACTCTGACTTAAGACTTGGACAAGGAACTTGAGGATAGTTGGCCCAAGTGTTCATTGCCAAAGCCAACGTCAATGGTTAGTTGTTGTTGTTGTTTCAGCATTTTTAAGGGCCTTCAAACACGTGCAAGAAAGATGCTGCTGCTGGTACTGCTGGTGCTGCTGTTGTTACTGTTGCACTAGCAACTTCAAAAGTATCCTGCGGCATAATGCGCTTAATAAACCATGAATCACTGTCCAAGAGGAGGCTGTCAGAGGCAACATTGCGACCGGCAGCAAAGACGACTAAGGCGACTGCGACTACAGACGGGGCAACATTGATTTTGTCACGACGCAAACACTTTAAAGGCAATTGCTGTGCTCTGCTCTTCACTGCTCTTCTCTTCTCTGCTTCATCCAATGTCGGAGTAAATGATGTGCGCATGTGATAAAGGGCCCGCAAACGAGACAACAGACCCAAGTTCAACTACAACTCTAAACTCCAACTTCAAGTCCGAGTCTGAGTCCGAGTCCGAGTCCCTTGTTTTGCTTGCCGTTGTCGCTATTTGAGTGGCATAAAAAACGGCTTGCACTTGGACTTGAGCATGCTATCCCCAATCCCCTCCCCCACCCTCACTACCCGTTTCTTCTGCTTATTGGACTCCGTGGGGGCTATCAACATTCTCAGGTGCGCCTGAGCGGCCTTTGTTTTTGGCCCTGACCATTGGGCAATGGTAAAGTTTTGTCAGCTACTTACTCAGTTGGCCCAAAAATTGTCTCTAACCTACACAGAAAGAAATGTGTAACACAAATCATAACATTAATTGAAATAGAATGTAGAAATTTAATTATAAATTCGATAAGATTTCAATTACAATTTATAGATATAAAATAAATATTATATAAATTATTTGAAATGTTTGATTTAGATTGAATTTGTATATGAAAAGGATGTGTAAAGGATTATCATTATACTTTCACATTTCTCTCAGTGCTTTTGTATTGGTGTTGGTTATGTTTTTTTTTTTTTTTTTTATTGGCCAACCCTAAGCCCCACATTGAGCTAGTTAAGTTGTTAGCCAAGCCTTAGGGAACGGTATTGGGTATATAACCACAACAGCAAACAGCTAGTCCCTCATCGCATTTTGCAGTTTGCTGTTGCGCCGTTGCAGTGCCTCATCCCACTTTTAGTCCCAAGCCAAGTCCGGGGATCATTAATCAGTTTGGGTTCATCAGCGGCAACATGGTTCATTAGCTTTGGTTAGTTGCGGTTGCTCCTGCTGCTGTTGCTGTAGTTGCTGCCGTGCTCGTTTGGCGGCCTTCTGTAGACGATTCTAATCATAAGGCACCGCACTAGGTACGGGTACGAGTACGGGTTTGGTTACTACTACTACTACTACTAACAATATGTACATATATATATATACTACTACCCGTTGCCGCCGCTCACCAACTTAATTGGCTAGAAGTTCTTTTTTGCATAGACGCAGCAACCTCAACCTCAACTTTTAACTGTTGCTTTTGGCGGCAAAATCTGAATTAGCCAAGAGCCACGTCTCTGATGCTGATGCTGCTGCTGTTGCTTAAGTTTCTTACTGTCGTTGTCGTTGTCGTCGTTGTTGCTAGCTTATTTGGCAGCGACAACAAACAACTAACATAACGTAACCCATTATTATCAACATGAAATCCCGCTGCTTACCATTGTGGCCTTATGCATATTTACATACATGTGACTAAGGTTCGTTCGTTCTTTCGTTTGGGTTAGGGCTTTGGCAGTGATCTTGTCTTACTTGAGTCACGTCTGATAATGTTGACAGTTTCCAGCAGCCGTTGCTACTGTTGTGGAGTTCAACCAAAAAACAAAAAATTTAAATATACTGAAAAATCTATAAACCGATTGCCAAAGCGTGGGAAAATAACGTCTTTTGGCCAACATAAATTTCAACTCTAAGAATAGAATGGCAAACATTTGGTAACTAAATAAGTAAAATAATTATTACATGAGTGAAATTTAGTTAGTATAAGATTAGATTAGTATATATGCTTATTATGAAACAATTGCTGACAAAATTTAAATATGAATACAGTGGAATATATGTATATTGTATATATATATATATTTCTCAGACATTTAAATTTCCTTAGTTTTAAAATCAGAATAATTTATTATGGGATCTCTGCATGTCCAAATTGTTGACGCCCTGTTGACAAATACTGTTTGCAACCATTTGGTTGCTGCCAACAAGTCTATCAAGAGACTTGACAACATTTTCCTCGGATCTTGTATTATGGTTGCAGCCAGGTGGGCCACTTTCAGTGTTCTAACTATTTTTTTTTGCTATCCAGCTACCGTGTTCCGCATACAGGACAGAACAGGACAGGGACTGTATAGGACAGGATGTATAAAATTTATGAGACAACGACGCCTTTTGCTCACATAATTAAATCAGACAAAGCGCAACTCATGTAAATCCAGATTCTGGCTACAAGAACTGCTGAGAGTGGACCCAGCCCACAGCGACACTATTATATTCTCGTTCCCCTCTATCTCCGGAGTAGGCATCACCGGATGCTGTACAAGAAATGCAATGCAGCTTGACTATTTTTAATTACCAGGCAAAAGGCAACAGCTGAAGTTGAATCTAAAGCAAAAGCTAAAGAGTTGCAGCAGCAGCAGCAGCAGCTGCCATCCATCCAAACGACGTTTGTTGGGTTGGTGGGGGTTTACCTGGCGCTGTAATTGTTATGCTTTGTCAAGTGGGAGCTGGAAGTGGGACTGTTATTGGGGTTGGAGTTTGAGGTGGGAGGGGGGGGTTGGCTGAGATAGGCATGCGAATCAATTACATATTACAGCCGCTCAGCAGTCCAAGTCAAAGTCGTAGCGATTAACTGCAGTGACTTTATAGAATTGTTCAACACTAACCTGTTCGGACGCTGCCGTTGCCGTTGTCGCCGCCGCCGCTTTCATTAAAGTGCAAATTATGACTTGCCAGTTCCGCCAGGTGTTGTGGCCGCCTGGCCTATTTGTCTTTAGTGGTTTTGGTATCGAGTGGGAAAAAAGAGAGCCACTGGGGCGTTTAAGCTGCTCACTAAATCGTGCCCATTCCTGATGTCTCTTGTTGTTGTTGTTAATGTTTTTTTTCTTTTTTTTTTCGTTACTGTGCCGCCCAGCAGTGCCCTTTTATGCATGTATAAAGTTATCAACACCATCGTTTCAACGTCTCTCAGTAGTGGGGCACCAGCGGCATGCCTCTGTGTTGCAACATTAATTGCTACTCTGCGGCTTTTCGAATTGCAAATAAATTTTCTGCCATTTTTTTTTTGCACAGCATCCAAAGTGCCTGAAAAGATATCTCTTTTTCCTTAACGCTCGAATTGCTATTAATAAATAAAACTAAAATGAAATAAAAAATACAAACTACCAATACCTTATATCTGATTTTATATATATGTATGTACATATATATGTACATGAATACAGTAAGAATTTATAATTATGCCAAAGATTTTCAAAACTTATAATTTTTGTCTTACAATCCAAACATATATTATATTATATTTCTGGTACTCACAATTATTAAGATATGATTATATTATAGAGATATGATATACATATGTTCCTATAAAAAAAAACTGTGTCAAAAAAACTTTTTTATAAATCAAAAATTTTTATAATTGACAAATTAGATTATGTCATTCCTGGAATATTGAAATTCGAATGCATAAAAATATTTAATTTCTGACAAAATTGAATAAATAAAAAAACTTCAAATTTGTCGCAAAAACTTTGCCAAATTAACTAATATTGGTAACAATTTAAACCTGTTGGACCTGTATCAATTGATTTGTCTGCTGATAGTGATCAAGAAGATATATATATATATGTTTTTTTTTATCGTTTT
Source organism: Drosophila emarginata (assembly GCA_037075365.1). NCBI lineage: Eukaryota > Metazoa > Arthropoda > Insecta > Diptera > Drosophilidae > Drosophila > Drosophila emarginata. The sequence continues at coordinate 3,754,377 of JBAMCD010000120.1, forward strand.
GTAAATAATTTGGTGCTAGGCGGGCCTCGAACTCGTTAGCTGAATTTGCATTAGATTAAATGATGGCCATTCAATAGAGTTTTGACACACACGTTATCTGAAGCTGTAATTTTCAAAATTATACATTTTCTTCGATAAATTATCTTATACTTTAGTTGTTTTTTTTTTTTTGTTTTTTAAGTTTATATCACATTAGTAATTGGTATAAAATATATGTATATATTTACTTTTAACTCTTTTTATCACAATGCACAATACACTGGGAACAGTTAATGCTATCGGGCAGATAAATGTTATGACCCTTTATTTCCTGCATCAAGTCCTGGACATTCCTTTCAATATAACAGAAGGCCAAGTGCCAGCCGCAGGAACTTCTACGTTTCGTTTTTATAATCCTGTTGATTTATATTTTAATTAAGCAATTAATGTTTTAAAAGAAATACATACCAGCAGAGATATTTCATAACTTCATAGACACGATGTGTGTTGTCGGCTTTAACTAAATCACAGATTTGCTCATGCATCATATCCAAATCGGCTGGCTTGGGAACCACTTCATTATCAACCCAATTGCCTAATATTATTTTATAGTTATGATTAAGGAGTCCAGTTGAAGGAGGTGAAGAAGGATGAGCAGCAGTCGTAGATGAAAAAGTGGGAGGTAAAGGCACAACATTCTCAACTATATCGATGTTGTTAACACCCTGAGTAATGACAGGATCCATATGCTTATATTGATCCTTAACATGGTCCTTTTTACGTGTGCAACGTTCCAACTCCTTAAGCCGAGCCGCCTTTGATGTTGAGGGTAATAGATCACTGACACTCAATGGACTAATGGCCGCATCTAAAGATGCATTTCTCACTTTCGTTGACTGGGGCGTCTGTGAAGGAGTGGATGAACAAGGACGTTTTCTTGCATTATTTTCGCGAGATTTCTCATTGCTATTGGTCATATTTAAATATTGATCTTTAAATGCCAAAACTTCACGTCGTAATTCGTCAGGAAGTTGAGCCAATACTTCCGGATCAAATTGACCGTCATCAGGAATTACTGACGGTGTGGCTACAGTTTCCTTATCTGGAATCACACAAGGGTCCATTTCCCGAACCACTTTCCTAGATGACGCCGCTGCATTCTTTAGCATATTAAATACATTAACCTCTTGCTTAATTTTCTCTTTGGGTTGTTGCGTTGGTAATTGCTGTTGCTGCTCCTGCTGCTGCTGCTGCTCTTTAGATGCGGTGACCACCGATTTATCTATCAGAGTGTCTATGGACAATGAAATTTAAATTATTAGACAGATCTACAATGTAAGATTATCATATTCTTTATACCCTTTTTCTTCTCAGAGATTTTGACAAACATCTGCTTCAGTACATTCTCCCGTTTCATCTCAGCCAATACATCGAGCTTATTTAAATGAATGCCAATACCACGTAGCTCATTTGGAGGTAATTTCGACTGTTTCCATAAGCTAAGAACCTGATCAGTTATAAAATTTACATCGGCGGATGCAGACTTTAACATTACAGTTTTCGCCCAAATATCGCAGACACCGTGACCCATAAATTTGGATGTTTCAATGGGCGCATCGGGGGCACGAACCATAATCTTTAGTGTGATTGATTTTGTTGTCCGCTTAATTTCCATAAGACGGCTATGCACTTCTGTGCTAAGCTGACGCAAAAATGTTTCGCATTCGATGGACTTGGTAAAGCGTATGCCATAGTTAACCTCAGCGGAAACAGATTTACGTTGCTATTAAAAGGATTTAAAATATTAACCGGCTTTTATATTTTAACATCAAAAATTTACCTGTTCATAGACCAAGGGACGTGGATCAATACCACGACAATTCTGATACAGTGTCTGGGCCATTTTCTTGCCCAGCACCAACTCCAACTGCTCCACGGTTGTTCTCTGTACATCACCACAAATTTTAAGACCAGCCTGTTTAAGTTTATGGCTAATGCTACTGCCAATGCCTGGCAAAGATTCCAAAGCGGTTGGAGCCATGTATGTCATTATATCGCCGTCAGCATCCAACAAGAACTGACCATTCGGCTTGGCCTCCTTGGTAGCCATACGGGCCAACAATCTATAAAATGCAGGAAAAAAATAAAAGGAAATATCTTCTAATTTAATATTGCATTTTACCCACTTATTGGCTCCAACTCCTGCTGAACATGGGCATCCTGTCTTCAATCGCACTTCATCTCTAAGGTGGCGCACAAAATCCATTACATCCACTTGCAATTCCTCCACTAAATCCGTCAAATCGACAAACATCTCATCACAACTGACGGCCTCAATGTTTAATGTATATTGGGCCACCGTGTCATACAACGCAAAGGCCACCTCACGGTAACCCTCAAAATCATATGGAATGGTCTTGAGTTCTGGACACAACTCCAGTGCCCTACCCACAAACATGCCATTGCGAATACCCTTGGCACGTGCCTCATAACTGCAGGATGCAATCTCTGAGAGCGACATCTTCTTTTCAAAACCAGTGCGCACCTTATCCGCTCGAATATTGTCATGTAAATGATGCTCAAAACGTTGAGCGAATAGCTCCTGTTCAGCTTGACGATCTGCTTGAGGATGGACTGGTACATCTGTGGCGGCATTACCACCCTTTGAGTGTGTCACTGCAACGGGGTGGCCGCGCAGTTCAGGATGCAAGCGTAAACCGACAGAGACAAAGAAACAATCCATATCAATGTGCATAACGTATCGATTAGATTGTACAGGAATCTGGGCAGATTTCAATAACGATCGGAGTTCGGTACGTTTTGGAAATGGCGAGCTACCATGGGATTGACGCAAAGTACACACATATTGCTTAAAACCCGCTCCCAGAGTGGCAATATGATGCAGTCGTGAGTTTTTATAAAACTCACTTAAAAATGACGGATCGACAGCGGTGCGGGCTGGTTGATTATTTGATGTGATCGACAAATTGTTCACCTTGGAATCGAGTGATCCTTTTTTGGGTGAGACTGCTGCCTGCTGCAGTTCCTTAAGAATGCCACCCAAATCCATCTCCACTTTTTCAACTGGCGTAGGCATTGGATTTTCGGGCTTGGAGACTGGCGTCGGATCATTCTCTGGCTTTGTTTTACCCTTACCGAAATTAATACGCGGTTGTGTTGTCTTCTGCTGCGTATATAGGATATATGGCTTGTAGTCTACCAGCCGAGACTTCTCTAAACAATCCAACACCCACTGGGCACTGATTATTTTCGTGGTGTCCATGTTGCGCACCTTGACATCGGGCAAATTCGAGGCAATGATGAAACTTGTGTGCGATCGCTCATAATGGTGAAAGGTGCCACCGTGAACCATCATGATGCGCTTCAGCTCATCAGCCGAAGGATTGGTTCGACCATTGACAAAAATTGAAATGCCAGCAAAGAGATTCGACTTACGAAAAGGATCGCTTGCCGCTGCGAATTGCTCTTCAAGCTTCGACTTCTTTGCTTCGAAGTAACCGCCCTGGAAACAAGAAATGTTTTACAATAATGTGAAATTGTTTTCCATATAAAAGAACTCACCCATTCTGAAAAGCCGTTGCCATTATCCATTTAGTTTGCTTTTTGATACCCTTGAGTATCATTGGAATTATTTTGCCAACCCAATTGAGATACCGCCCGCCATTAATGCCAATGCTGCGGTATTTTAATTATTTATTATATTTAGGTTGTTTACGTTGTTAAGTGTTAGTGAACGAAACCATTTTTTCGATGCTGCCAGAAGGATGTAGTTGCCGGACTGCTTGCCATTATCTGGCAACACTCGTTAATATTTTCTTTTACTAACAGAAAGGTGTCTTCACCCGGTTTAAGTTTAAAAACTATTAACATGTGGAAGTATGGACAAAATCAAGGCAATCAAGGATCTGGGACTGGCGGCGGACCAAATATGATGAATGTCGGTGGCTTTATGCAAGGAGGTATGCAACAAATGCACATGTCGCCGCAGCATCAGCAGCAGCAACAAATGAACATGATGGGAGCACCGGGAGCCATGCAAATGAATCCGAATGCAGGTGGCCCGCCAGGCCTAATGCCAGGAATGTCACCGCAGCATCAAATGCAACAGCAACAGATGATGCAAGGTTTGCCGATGCCAATGGGATTGGCACCACAACAGACACCGCAACAAGGTGTCGGAGTTGGTGTGGGTGTAGGTGTGGGAGTGGGTGTAGGTGTGGGCTTAGGTAGCGGTCCACAGCAACACCAGCAACAACAGCAGCAGCAAACAAACACTCAACAACAGCAACATAATCCAGTGACAGGAGCACCCGCCGGAAGTAGTGGCAACAATATGCTTGCCATTTCCCAGCCAAATCCCCATAAAGAAATAAACATAGTTCAGCTTTCCCGCCTTGGCCAGGAGACTGTGCAGGACATAGCTTCGCGTTTCCAGGAGGTATTCGCTTCTCTTAAAAACATCCAGCCTACCTCGCATCGGGACAACAATACAGAGAAGAAGGTCCAGGAATATTTTCGCACAATTCGGCTGCTCTTCAAACGAGTCCGTATAATCTATGAGAAGTGCAATGATGCCGGTATGGATTACATGAATGCTGAGACCCTAATCCCCTACAAGGACGAGCCGGATTTGTGCAAGGAGCCTTCACAGTGTGATGAGTATCGTAAAGTGTTACAGGAGAACCAAGAGCTAATCGAAACTGTAAAACTTAAGAATCGTCAATTGCGGGAAATTATCGACAGAACACGAATAATCATATGGGAAATTAATACCATGTTGGCCATGAGACGATCTTAGTTAATAAATATGTATATGTAAACAAAAATATATAATTCCATTATTGTTTAAATAAAAATTCAATAGTAACAAAAAATTTTACAGGGGTGTCCGTTAACTCTTCCAAATCACTGTTTTAACATTTACCAACACTTTTAATCAATCAGCGTAGAAAAAGAAGAAGAGCATTTTGTTGTAAAGCGACAGCCAACAGGAAGGAGTTCTGAATTTGTATTAGAAAACATATAATAATTTGTTATAAATTGACAACGAATTTAAATAACTATCTGCAATCATGGCGAAAATGGCATTTCAACATCAGGCTGGCACGGCTATGGAGTGTTTAAGCGTAAGTTGTGGATGTGAACTATCAGAACGAGAGAGATATCCCACAAACAGACACAAATCGTTCTGTGTGTGCGCGTGTGTGTGTGATTGTGTCCGTGTTTTTAATGAAATTAGGTCGAAATCATCTTGCCAACTTTTACTATTACTATCTCAACGTAGATACCCATAACGCTGCACAAGGAAAAGGACTACGATCAGGAAGGACGAGAAATTCTAAAATGTGGCTTTAAAATCGGTGGAGGTATTGACCAGGACTATAAAAAGAGTCCGCAAGGCTACACGGATTATGTGAGTTAATGGAGCAATTTATGGGATCCAACGCAAGTGAAAATATTCAGTAAAGAAGCCAGCTAAGGGTCGTTTGAAACCGACCACATCCTTGCTGCTGGGAATATTTCTTTGTGATCATTTTCTTGCTGAATATTTGCCACTAGTCAGTCGATCCAATTTGAAAAATTGAAATGTTTTCTAATATGTGACATGATTGATCATTGATTGCCGATACTTTATTAGGGCATCTACGTTACTGAGGTGCATGAAGGAAGTCCAGCTGCCCGGGCTGGTCTGCGCATTCACGATAAAATACTGCAATGTAATGGCTATGATTTTACAATGGTAACTCATAAAAAGGCCGTTAGTTACATTAGGAAAAACCCAATCCTTAATATGCTGGTGGCACGCAAGGGTGTCACTTCCACATAAATGGATAAGGATTAACGGAATTGAGCCGGACCTCTATGAGAAGCAGAAAGAGGTTATTAACTAAATCGACTTTGCTGCCTCTCACACTCTAACTTTCTTTGCTAAGGATCTCTTCAAACTCCGAATACTTACAATTAGATATATAATACCATATATATATAGCTTATACTTACATATATATATACAAACATAACTTATGCATATCGCACAACATACAACATATATATAGAGAGAAAGAGTTACATACAATATGTTTATGTACATGTACCACGTAGCAATGCTTCTTGTTAAATTCAATTTTTTTTGCCTTGGTTTTAAGTAGCCATTTTCCCCTAGGTTGTTATATTGTATCTGCGGCTCATCAGTTTGCCAAGACACTGTCATAAATAAGATGCCAAAACCGAAAAACGAAAAGTGAAACAAAAAAACTAAGCATAAATATAGTACTACTTGTAGAAATGCCAGAATTGATATATGTATAAACAGTTTTTGTACAGCTTTCGTACTTTTATAAATACCAAGTACATACATATATATGTATATATATATAAATTTATATATACATACATACATATATGCAACAAGTGTGTTCAACTAAACCAATCGCAAGCAGCGCCATCACTCACAAAAGCATTCCAGAACATAAAAAGAGGCAAAAACCATCGCAAAAATTGTTAAGACACTCACTAAATACTTACATATATACATAAATCAATACATACATATATACTTGTGATAAATGCCGTTAATTGTGCAGAAGAGATGTGTATACAAAATACATTTTTTAAGTTTTTAATTGCGTTTTTTAAATGTTAAATTGCATTGAATAAATGTTTGCCTAGAAAAACTATCAAATTATACTTTCATTTCGACAAAGTTAAAAAAAATTTAACTATACTAAAATAACGGTCAAACTAAAATATAATGTTTGCCTGTACTATTTAAGCTCTCCTGACTGAAGCTTGGCTTGGTAGCTATCATACAAAATATGCATATTTTCTTACCGTAAAATTTCTATCCATGAAAACATCTTAAAATAATAATCATTTACATGATTATTAAATTCTAATTTTAAAACTATGTATATCTATGGTAAAAGTTGCTTGCTAAAAAGTAATGAAAAAAGTATCCTGTAGCTATAAAAATTGAGTAACCATTTGTGATTCTAATTTAAGGCAATCTTTAGAAACCAAGGAACAATTTTTCGCAAGAAAAAAAAAGAAAATGCGAAATATTTCTTACATGATTTATTACAGCGATGGTTAACCTTGAATTTGACCTTCATTGGCCACGCAATAACTTTGTGCCAATTGTGCTGATTGCTGATGATTCATTTTAAAAAACGTTAATGGGAAATTCTGATGTAAGCAACAGCAGCAGCATCAGAACAACAGCGTAAAATTTATATAAACACCCAATATTTACAAAGAGGTATTCCGGTTTTTGTTTCATTTGTTTTTGTTTTTTTTTTTTTTTGTTTTTAATTACAAATTACTTTGGGTTTACGTACAAATACATACATTATACAATACAATACATACATACAATAATTTTCCATAACTTTTCCTTTTTTGTGTTTAAATAAACAATTTGCACTTAAAATTTGGACACAAAAAAATATACATACAGACAACACAAATAGTTAACTAGATGTGGAGCACATTCGCTAATTAGATAAATATAGTAATTGAAATTGGAATAGCGACCGAGCGAGGAGGAACTGGCACACACACAGAAATAACCGATAACAGAGCTCAGATTTATAAAGACAGAGGCAAGAAACACAACTAATTATAAATGATATATATATATATATATATATATAGACTTTGGCAACTATTTGTTGGCATAGCCATTGGGATTTTGGCTCTGCCAACGCCACGTATCCTCGCACATCTTGTCAATGCCTCGAACGGCCTTCCAGCCTAATTTCTGCTCCGCCAGCTTGGCATCAGCATAACAGGTGGCCACATCACCGGAACGACGATCGACCAGATTGTATGTTACTTTCTTGCCAGAGGCTTTCTCAAAGGCATGTACCATATCGAGTACAGAGTAGCCAACTCCAGTTCCCAAATTATAGGCAAAGAAACCGGTCTCAGCAATGTTACGCAACTTGTCCAGGGCCTTGACATGACCCTCGGCCAAATCCACTATGTGTATATAGTCGCGTACACCAGTGCCATCCTTTGTGGGAAAATCACTTCCATAGACATTTAAATGGGAACGACGACCAACGGCCACCTGGGCAATATATGGCATCAGATTGTTTGGCTCACCATTCGGATCCTCACCAATCCGTCCACTAATGTGAGCACCCACAGGATTAAAGTAACGCAAAGAGACCACAGCCCAGCGCTTAAAAAAAAAAAATAAAACAGTTACCATTAGATTAATTAAGATTAGGATAATCATTCTTTCAATCTCTCACCTTATCCGACTTGCACAAATCCTTGAGAATTTCCTCTGTAAAATATTTCGTTTTGCCGTAGGGTGATGTGCAATTGCCAGTTGGATGTTCTTCCGTTACGGGTAGAGATTTGGGTTCACCATAAACAGTTGCACTCGAACTGTAAACAAATTTGAACACATTATTGTCAGCCATGGCCTCGAGGAGGACATTTGTTCCGGTCATGTTGTTATGGTAATATTGCAGCGGAATGCGGCAGGATTCGCCAACAGCTTTCAAGGCAGCAAAATGGGCAACCATGTCAATTTTGTGCTGGAATATTGTATATAAATTGTACATATGTATATAAATGTTGATTAATTTCCTTCTTTAATTAATAAAAAAAAAAAAAACTTTCCATTCTTCGACTTCTTCCAAATCTTTTTCCCCATAGTTATTTCCGATAATTTCATAATGTTGAATTTTAAAAGCATTTTGAAAATTGTTATAGATAATAAATAGTACTAGACCCAATCAGAACCTTCTTCTCCACTCCCCCCGCTCCTCTTTTAGAATGCATTTCTTATCTATGTATGTCATTTCTAGAGTGACTGCGTGGAGTCAGTTGCAATTGGTATACGTGTTCAAGCATCAACTAATGGATGCCAGCACACCAAGTTATGCGACCTCGGTTGGGTATGGTCACGCGTCAGGGTCGTCGGAAGTGCGTGGCGCGGCACTTGAATCAACAAACTTAAGGCGAGACAGAGATAGCAGACAATGGTAAAGAAACATATGTATGTATATACATATAGAGGGAGCGAGAGAGTCCCCATTGGAAGTGTTTGGATGTATAAACATTGCTGATAGCTATGTTTGCAGCCGCAAAAGGGAAAACAACAACAATTTAAGATAAGAATGATGGAATGTTCTTTCTGCCCCAAATATCCAATTGAAAATATTGCTGACGTGCATCCACCGCTTACCTCTTGGAATACAGCACGAACTTGATCACGATCCGTAATGTCCACACGATAGAAATTGACCTTTTTGCCGGTTATCTCCTGCACTCGATTTAATGCTTCGGGTAGCTTTGCAGCTCCGCTACTGTAGGCATTACACAAATTATCCATACAGATGACATTGTAGCCAGCGTCGAGCATCTCCAGGACTGTGTGCGAGCCAATGTAGCCAGCACCGCCGGTCACCAAGACAGTAGGTGGTGCCATTCCCAATTCTGTTTCTGATATGGATCTAGAAAGTGAAAATTAGGGCATCTCAAGCGAAATTCTTATTGACGTCATCAAAAAAAATTTCAACACGCGCGCAGACATTGGCGATCCACTCAAGACGCATGTATGCGCGAAATAACGGCATTTGCCTACGTGTTGGTGTCTAATCACCTGCGACTCACCTGTGTGTACACGCAAAATGCGGCTGTTTCGGTTGTTGCTACTGTTTGTGTTGTTGCTGGTGATGATGACCCCCGCTCTAAATCACTAAATACGTTAAATAGCTTGAATTACCCTTGGAAATTTAATTTGTTTGTTAAGTATTCAAAACAAAAAAAAAACACGCACAATTCTATTGCTCTGAATGTTGCTGATGATGATGATGATGTTTATGGCCAAAGATCGCTGACCGCTCTGCGTCGGATAGTAGTTGGGAGCTTCTTCAATCTGTGGTGCTAACCAGTTTCTTGCACTTGTCGTTTGCCGTTCGCAGTTTGCCTTGCCTCGCCTTGCCTCGTTTATTGTTCATTCATTCATTTGTGCCTTCTTCCTACTTTGGCGATTTTTGTTTGTGTACACAATACGTCTGTTGTGCTGGGCGGTTGACTGGCAACTGATTTCGATAATGATGACTGTTTTCGCTCTCCCCCAAAGCCCCAAGACCCAAAAGCACTAACAATTCTGCAGTCAGTGTCAGAGCGTGCCTTATCAGCTGCAGTTTGGAGGCAACGTCAACGTAGTTCTTCTCTGCTTCTCAATGTCAACTTGTCATAGACGTCGTTAATCGTTGCCTAGCTGCAAGATATTTTGTATTGGCCTTGTTTATGCATTCTTATCAGCCGCTATATAACCCTTTTCACCTGCGATTATAGTTTAGCATACGATCAGATAGAGAGAATTAATTCTCATTATCTCATTTGTTTTTTTTGTTTTTTGTTTTTGGTCTTAAGTCACATTGGTACAAAGTATCGCAGAAAAGCAAAAAATTCAATGTAATTGAAATTTCAGTAGGGTTCAACGATGGGTGTAAGGGGGGGTGGGGTCTTTCTTCAAAGTAATTAATTGGTAACAAATTGTGTGTAAAATCTATACGTATGTATATATGTAAGGACTAGTGATTGAATTTGTTTAATTGTAATTTATGAAGTCTATGTTGTGCTTTGGAGTACATTTATGTACTATTATTTAAGAATATTCTCAAACATTTGATTAGAAGTGTTTATAGATCGCGAAATCTACCGTGATTATTCCCCGCCCGCTTTAAATGGTGTTATTTTTCTTAAACGATGGTGTAAATAAGGGAATATACAGAATTTTGCAGCACTGTCTATCAGCTGTGCTAACTAGACGTTAGACAGCACTAAAAGTTACCATCAAGAGTTGCCATATGCATTCAGTTAATCGGCACAGTGCGATATACAGCTACGCAGGCAAAGGAAAACAACAACAACTTTGATAGAAAATGCATTAAGAAATTGTTTGCTTTTAGCTTAATAATTTATTTAACCTAATTAAAAGTTAGTCAACCCTAAAGCACAATCTGAGCATGGCATCTGCAACGGTAAGAAATGTATGTATTGCCAAACTAACACCTAACACGCAGTAAGACAACAACAGTTAAAATCTGCCAACTACAAGACAACGCGTCAGGGAGCGCAATAAAAGAGCGATAAAGTCCAGGGAAATTGGTAAATGAGCATTACTCACTTATTTATGCATTTGCGCAGGTGCCACTGCTGGACGATGACACGATACCCTTTGGCGAGGAGGATGAAATGCGTGATCCCAATAGTGCTGGCAAGAAATACACGTAAGCCCAATGAAATTCAACACGTTTACTGCTGGACTCTAAATTTGTGCTCTTATGCGATAATAGGCATCCGTATGTTACCTTTTTTCATTTGTTTTTCCGGGGAGCTGCTATCGCCATTTACATATTCTGCGGTTGGTTCAGTGAATCCTTTATCACAAGCTTTGTGTTCGTTGTGCTTTTCCTATCAGCCGACTTTTGGACAGTGAAAAATATATCCGGTAGGCTATTGGTCGGCCTCCGCTGGTGGAATTACGTCGATGACGACGGCAAATCACATTGGGTGTTCGAGTCGAAAAATGTGAGTTAATGGAAATTATAAAATAGAATCTATTTGATCATCTGCTAATGAAACGCAGTCTGAATCCTACCAGAGTCGCATCAACAAGCACGAGCAGCGGATTTTTTGGCTGGGACTAATATTATGCCCGTTGTTCTGGGGTCTATTCTTTCTGGTGGCACTTTTCGGTTTGAAATTCAAATGGTTGCTTCTAGTAATGATTGCCATAGCCTTGAATGCGGCTAATCTGTATGGATACATCAAATGTAACTATGGCGCTGGCAAGGATCTGAACAGCGCTGCCACAGACTTTGTTAAGACGCAGCTTTTCAAAAATGCAGTCGACATGATGACAAAACAAAGTACAGCAGCTCCACCACCAACAAATGTGCGTCCAACGGGTGTTGTTTAAACATACATAAGTATGGAATGCCTCACACGATAAAGTCAGCTTGCCAACATTTGCTGCAGCGCATTCCAAAGAGTATTTGATGCTAATATTAGGATGAGATCTAAATGCCATTTGGCATGTCATCATTACTATCTGTGTAACATATGTAAAACTTAATTTAGCCATACTGCAATCTATCATAAATTTTCTTACTCTTACGTCGATTAAACTACGTATATATACATATATGTGTGTGTGTGAACTAGACAATGGTAACATACTGTTATGCTTTATCAGTTATCCGGGAGCCACAAATTTAATAAAAAGGATAATAACAAAAAATTATTCTATCATCTACCGAACACAACTTGTTAATAGCGACGTAATGGATTTAAATACGGATCAGTTGTATATGTCGGCGCGACTTTGGAACTAGTACCTGTATATCTGTATTAACTATCGATAACTTTTTTGGGTCATCGAATTTCAAATTGTTTTAAAAAGCACAGCTACCGTTACCTCAAATTATTTGCATGTCGTTAAATCAACGCTATCTTTACGAATATCGTTATGTTGCTTGGTTTATTTTCTTTTTGTCAACTGCCTTACACTAATCTGGTTCTTTCCATTTTCCCAATAGTTGTTGCAATAGTTTTGGACACTGCTCCAAAGTGTTACTGTTATATCTTAATATTATCAGAAAAATGAATTTATACTACAGCATGTGTTTTTTGTTTTGGTTGTTTCTCAGTGTTTTTGTATTTTTTTTTTTTTGCTTTTTATTTTATTATTTTATTTTATTTATATGTATGCCATATTACACATTGAATTATGTTTAATTGATTTTTTTGTTGTTTTGTTTCGTTTCTCTTGTTGTTCTGCGCATAGAGTGGGGGAAGGGGGCGTCGGTAGGGGTTTGGGTTGTTGGGGGGATGATATTGTAAGTTACAGTTAGTTTATAGTTATAATCATATGCAATTTGTCACATTATAAACCATTTTTCACTTTACAGTTATCAATTTTGGTACAATTACAATGATTATATATATATATATATATATATATATATATATATATATGTGTATATATATAGTTCAATTATTATGCATATTACATAGTTTAGTTTTTTGTTTCTTTTTTCTTTCGCTTTTATTTAACAGACGTTTTTTTTTGTTTTCTTTTTCATTAATGTATATAGTGATAACAATGTGTGGTTGTGTGTGAATGTGTGCGTAAGCATTTTTTGTTAACAGAAAAAAAATGTTGAAATATATATATATATATATATATATATATATATAAAATAATAATAAAGAAACAACGCATGATCTTATCATCTTCATTTACAAAAAAGAAGAAAAAAAAAAAACAAGTAAATTATCGCTTCTACTAAAATATTTAATGTCCTTCATTCCTCCCTCCTTCACAAGATGTCCCGATTAATTTTCAAAGATTAATTATATAGCTAACAATTGTATGGAAAGTTAATGGCAGTGCCAAGAGCCAAATGTGGAAATGAGACGAAAAGCGGAAAGGGCCAAGACAATGGAGTAAATCATATAGAGATGAGCAATAATAAAATAGATTCCAATTTTAGGTATTAATTAATGCCAAAGGATATTGCTCTTCCTCATAAAAATTCACTTAACATTTGAATTAAAACGATATTGGGATAATATACATATCGAAAAATATTCAAGATCAGCTAATATATTGTCTTTAATCGAATTTTTGGATAAATATTGACAAAAAAAATGATAAATAATGAATAGGTGATATTTCTCTATAAATATATATATATGCTCTAATATTGGGGGGGAAAGGAAATAGGATAATATAAAATCGAATGAGTCCAAATATTTATACATAATTTGTTCTGAATTCCATTTGTAGGAAAAAGCGTTCAAATATAAATTTCAAAGATAAGAACTTGTCAAAATTTGGGCGGTTGAATTCAGAACAAATGCAAAAAAATAAGGGGAAAAGAAATTGGTAGAGAAAAGTAATTGCAAGAATTTTCACTACAAGGTTATATGCTTCTATGCTATTAGGGAAATTAAATGGTTTTTTTTTGTTTCCCATATGCTGCCCATAACAATTTTACATATTAAAATAGGATTAGGTTAATGCCATTATCAAGATTTTTGAAATAAACAATCTTAAGACAATTTAACCAACTTAATATCGATTGTAAGAACATATTTAAGAAAATTTAGAACAAGCCAGCAGCGCGTATGTTAATATTGGAAAAATGATATGAAATAGTATCGTTACGATATGGAAAATAGGATGGGAGATTTTTCTCTATAAGAATTATTATATACTTTTTTATATACTTGCTAAGATTTATCGTTTGTTTTTATAAGATTATTTACAATGGTTTGCTTGTTTTTGCCTTTATCACTTTATAGGCAAGGGGTTAAGGTTGGGGAAAGGTTAGGGGGGGCTCTCTCTCTCTCTCTCTCTTGTGAAGGCATCTTTTTTGTGTATTTTAGTTAATAATAAATAATATATATATGTATATATATAAGTGTGTGTATATGTGTGTGTATGTGTGTGTTTGGAAATCTATGACTGCTTGACAATACATTTTAATGAACAAACAAACAAACAAAAAAAAAAAAATAAAAACGGAACACAACAACCTACAACTTTAAGTTTTGTTTATGAGTAGGTGTATTTGTGTGTGTGTGTGTGATTGTATGTTTTGTTTGTCTGTGTGTGTGGGACCTGGGTTTTTAGGTGTCTGCAGAATTATTCATATTATTCGTAATTATAACAAGGTGTCATATGCGCACTGCTGTTGCTTCTGCTGCTGCTGCGGCGGCGGCGGTTGCTGCTGCTTAAACATACAAAATAAATAACTTAAGAACTGAGGTTTTACAATAACAATTTAATTTAATTTAATTTCCTTTTGTTTTTGCTTTGTTTTTTTGTTTAGTTTTTGTTTTTTTGTAATTGTCTTAAAATTATTTAACATCAACAATGTTCTTTTCATTTATTTCGTTTACTTTTCTCACGTTTTTCATTTTGTTTCACTAACTTTACTTCCTTTTTCCCCTCCTTGTTTTCACTTTCATTATGATCAAAAAAGTCCTAGGCAAACCTCCTCTCTCGCTCTCGAACGCTCTACTATGCGTCTATCTCTTTCTTCTATGTAACTATCTCGTTTCTATTGGTTTTTCTCTTCCTTATTCCCCAACATCTTTCATTTTTCTTGTCGCCCCTACAATTGATTTTGATTTGTCATCAATTGCATAAATATCACATTGCAATGTTGCGTTTTTTCTCTATCATTTTTTTTTTTCTTTAAATTGTTTTTGTTTCATTTGTCAGTATTTGAATGGGAGATGGAAGGAAAAATTGAGGTTTGCCTAGTTTTTCCAATTTCATTTGCATTCACTGTTAAAAGCAGTCCAAAGTCAGTGTGAGCACAAAAACTATTTGAGAACTTTCAAAACAAATATGTAAGTGTAATGTGCATGTGTATAAATGAGTGTTTGGTTGTGTCCTGTGTGTGTGTGTGTGTATGGTAGGGCGGGGTGGGGGAGATGAATGCATACAACTATAACTAGAGGCTTTAAACTTACACTTCGTTTACTTCGTCTACTTATTCTCCTTGGTGTTGAAATTGTTGTTGCTGTTGCTGCTGCGTATACAGGGAGGAGAGAGTAGTTGGTAGTGGCAGTAGAAAGAGGGGAGAGAGTAGGAGGACGAATCAATCTGAGGCAGGATAAACCCACAATCTATTATTCTTTTGAGAATCTAATTTTAACAGTTTTTATAATAAATTTGAGAATTTTTAAGGTGATTCTTTCGATTGGGGATTAAAAGATATAAAGAACCACCGATTAACGTATAAATGGGCTCTCGGAGGAATTTTCCGTTAATATTTCAATTCATTTACATATATTGAATTGTCTATTTTGTTCGCATTATCCTTAGTGTTTTTTTTTTTTTTTTTTTTTTGCAAAATTCACTCTGGTCCCAGATTATCCTTATAAAAATCAACCCGCTGCAAATGAATTGTTTTAATATTACTATATGACGGGACTGTCGTCTCTTCTTTGCCCCCTTTCTAAATACCTCCTCAACTCTTGTCCTGGGGATTCGGATTTTTGTCTGGTTTGTGGCCTCTGGTTGCCAACAGCAACAACAATATCACACCTATCAGTGGGGAGCAACTGTACAACTTGTAGCATATGTATGTATATAGTATATATATATATATATATATATATATATGTATATATATATATATATATTATGTATTTAGTATAGGCACTTATAGCATATTCGATTGTTTTCATAGAAACAAAAATCTATATATATATATTTATATATACCTAATTTTTTCTTAGCATTTTGTTTTTCTTTTTATAATTTATTTTCTTCTTTTTTGTTTTCCTTACTCATTTTGGAAGTCTTGCTTAGGGTTTGATTTCTTTTGATTTCATTTTAAGGATGTGTATGTGTGTCTGTGTGAATGTATGTCATGAGTGTGTGTATGTGTGTGTGTGTGTGGGTGTGTGAGTGTAAAGGATTGTTAGAGTAACGAAGAACTCAATTTGCTGCCATGGAAGTAGTGAAAGGTCATAGGCTAATAGCAAATACAAGTTCTTTAAATTATATGTGAATATATATATGTATTTATATATATACGCAAAAAAATCAAACAAAAAAACAACATATAAGATATATAAATTTGTAAAGGGCATATATATGAGTGTGTGGGTTTTTTTTTTGTGTCTGTGTGTGAATATCTCTCGCTCTCCACGATGCGTATTTAAACTTTTTTCTTATACTCTAAACCTTTCGTTTCATTACTTTTCCTATTCTTTTTGTATTTTGTTGGTTGTTATCTATACATATATGTATATATATTTATATATATATATATGTATGTATCTTTCATGTTTTTGTCGTGCATGCGCCCTTACAGTCTACTACAGATTATTTTCAACATCTTCATCAAGTTTGCTTCTTCTGCCAATTTGGCTTAAAAATAAGTTTTACATTTACATTTTTCTTACATTTTGAGTTAAATTATCGAATTATCAATTTCTTCATATTCTTTTCTTTTTTTTTTAATTTTCTTCTTTTTCTTTTGTTATTCTTGTCATTGTTTTGTGCGTGGAAATCAAAACATAACAAAACATAAAAAACGGTTAAAATTATAATGTATATGTATATATATATATATACACATAGATATATATACATATATATTTATATATATATATGTAAAAACACCAAGAATTATCATCATATTAAAAAATTATGATAAATGAGCATCAATTAAAAGTTATATCAAATTATTTTTTCAATGGGGAACATAATTAGGGCGAATAGAGGGAGGAGTAGGAGAAGCGGCTTTTAGAGTTTCGATTAAAATATATATACGATTTAGTCATATGTTTAAATGCCTATGTGTTGTTGTTGTGGGTGTGTGTGTGTGTGGGTGGGGGTGTGTGTGTAGAAAAAAAAACCCTCTTAGAATTTCGTTTACGCTTCTTTTTTGTGTGTTTATGGCACCTTTGTCTGTGTCTGTGTGTGTGTCTGTGTGGTAGTGTTGAAATTACATATATACAGAAATATGCATAACATTTTAGATAGTAGTAGTTTCGTTTTTTTGTTTAGTTTTTGTTGCTTTGTCCTACGCTTTATAAAGTTTGTTTAGTAGTATTTTTGTTTTTTCTTAGCAATGCATAGGTTTTTTTTTGTTTTTCATTTGTTATAAACTTTTTTTTCATTTTCGTTTTGTTTGTTTGTTTGTAGTTGTTGAAATACATATGAAACCATCAAACTGAGAGAAATTGCTTTTATGTAGGAAAAAATGCAATTTGTAAAATGTAAGTATTTCTCCTTGATACGATTTTAACGATACGATATACATATATAAGTATGAAAATTAAGGATTTACTCAAGAGTGTGTGTATGTGTGTCGTTTGTATGTGTGTGTGTTTTTTTGGCTGGGTCTAAGTACAAAAATCCCCATTAAATATAGAATCAATATCCAAAAATAATATCTAAAATACAAAGAACAAACAAAAAAAAAAGACAAAAACAAAAGTAAGAAAGAAAGTAATAAAACAGAAGGAAAAGAAAAACCACCCTAAATTCTTGTGGACTAGCGACTATAGCCGAAATATACATATATATATATATATCTATATATATGTATATATATATATATATATATATATATGTATTTTTTTGTTTATCTATATACTCTCATTCTCTATAATATAGATGTTGTATATGTACTTCTTTTCTTTTTGTTTTGGCTATTAATATTAAAAATTATTAAGTTATCTTGTAGAAGCAAATGAACAAATTGTCTCATATGATAATGATCTAACATGGAGTTTGACGATGATAATGGATATATATAGATGTTGCTGCTGTTGCTGCAACTTGGCTAACTACAATCAAACTTTAGACTTATTCACTCGTATGTGTGTGTGTGTGTGTGTGTGTTATCGCGTAATTGTTACCATTAGTTATATATATATATATACACGTATATATATATTTAACTTGGGGGATATTGTTCATACTCTCCATACTCCATTTAATTTGCTGCTTGTTCTCTCCATATCATTATATCATTCTCGTTCTTGTCCGTTCATTTATCATTATCTCTTTGTGTTTTTGCGTTAATCCTCAAGCTTCAATGTAAATTTGTTGATTAACGTTAACTGATAGTATATATATATATATATATGTATATACATATATATATATATAGTTGTGTCTCGAGTTATATACATATACATATATATATATATATAAGTGTATATAGCAGGAGAAACATTATGCACCATTCATTATTCCTTTTGCCTACTAAATATGATAACTGGTCCAAGCTATGACAGCTGTAAAACAGAAAAAAAAAATGGAAATTAATACTCTACCAAAAGTCGTTGAGATCTATCTATCGTATATATGTATGTATGTATATACCAAATGACAAAGAGATAGAGAGGAAAATGATTAGACTCACCTTAAATATGCCTCCTTAGTTAGGTCGTTAATATCTATATCTATATAGCGCTTATAGATATATAAAAAAAAATGTGGCTCACGTATTTACACATGGAATATTCATTTATATACAGACGGCAGATGATGATGCGATGCTGATCGGGTCGTGGGTGGGGGGATTTGGGAGGCTGGCTTTGCGGGTGGTGCAGGCATTCATCTTTTGAAAAATGTTATCTCTCCTTTTTGCACATTGCCATATGCGCGGTTTGGCAACGAACTTAAGGGTTTGTATTATTGGCCCTGGATTTGCGGTTACCGCCATTTCCAGTGGCCGTATTGGCATTGGTGTTTTGCTCTGATCCAGAGCCGAAATGCTGCTGTGGCTGCTGTTGTTGTTGCTGCTGCTGTTGTTGTTGTTGCTGCTGTAGCTGTTGATGCTTCTCCTTGCTCTGATGGCGCACAGTGCCGCCACTAACGGGCGAGGCAACCAATGAGCTATTGGAACGCGTTTCTGTAAATAAACATAAAATGAATATTATTGATCTGATTGACCCTCCTTGTTTATCATCATACCTTTCTCCTTGGCACTGACAACATTATTGTTTGAAGTGGCACCCACTATAGTAGTAGTAGTAGAAGTCGGTGTGCCGCTGACAGCTTTGCCAGCCAGCGGAGCACTTGCACTTGGTGCCGCTCCTCGCTTATCGGTGGTGGTCGTGGTTGTGGCACTACTAACCACTCCAGCTGGTGGTGGTGGTATAGAACATTTCTCGCCAGCGATAACAGCAGCTGGAGGAGCAGTGGAATCGCTAAACACTAACTCCAGTTTTTGACTACCTGTTGGTGACAATGTGCCACCGGTAGAGCCGCCACCACCGCCGCCTCCATCACGATTCTCGGCGGCAGCCTTGTGATGCTGGGCCACCTGGGCATAGCTAAGTTTGCTGGCTGTGGCAGCGGCGATATTTTCAGTCGAAACGGAATTCGTTGAGGTGGCCACACTCTTGTGGTGTTTACCGGTATCCCTACCCAAGCTACTGGTGGCTCCAATGGCAGCTGCTGCCTCCTTTTTGGCATGGAGGGCAACCACTGCAGCCGGCTTTTTGTGCTGACTCAGACTGCACTCGGCCAGGCTGGCAGTTAAACTAGACGTTGATGATGATCCTCCGCCCACACCTGTTCCAGTCAGATTGCTAGCGCCAGCGCCGGCAGGGACGCCCCTTGCGTAATCATTATTGTGGACAACAAAGCCTTCAACCAGACGTTGCTGCTGCTGCGGCTGTTTTGGATGTATTTCATCCTCAGTCTTAATTGATTTATCCAACTGCTGGTTAATAGCAGCAGCAGCACAAACACCAGCACCAGCACCTGGCCCGGTTCCTCCTCCGGCTGCCTCCTCTGTGGCTGTTGTGGCGACTGCTATTGCCAAATTGCTGCTGGCATTGATATTTGGTGTTAGACACTTTATCACATGGATCGAATTATTACTAGAGCTCTGCTTAGTAAAGTTTTTAGTATTGTTGCCCTCGATGTGGGCATATTCCACGGCGGGTGTGGGGCTCAAGGGCAGATTTCGTTGCTGCTGCTGCTGCTGTGTGTAGAGATGGGGCAAATGATGTTGTTGTTGATGTCGGCCGCTATCCTTGCGACCTTGCTTTCCCTTACCTCCACCACCACCACCACCACCACCACCACCCCCACTTCCAGTACGTACAACATCCGAGAGGCGATTCTCAGCCCAATTGTGTGCAACAGAGGAACTATTGGCCAGATGAGGATTGGTTTCGCTATGCGGATGGTTGCTTGACCGTTGATGTTGCTGTTGTTGTTGTTGTTGCTGCTGTTGTTGTTGTTGCTGTTGCTGCTGTTGCTCCTCATTGCCACTAGAATCCACACCAATATTAGCCACCTGCTGCTGTTGATTATGATGATGGTGATGGCTCTGGCTTTGATGGGACTGTTGTTTCTGTGACGGTCCACTGGATGAGGTGGAAGTTGTAGAGGATGAGGACGTGGCACTAGCACCAGCAGTCGCAGCCGTAGCCACAGACGACGAATTGGACGAGTTGTGCACAGAAGAAGCGTTGCTACCCTGAGGTGTATGTGGTGCGGCAGCCGAGGCAGATGTGGCTGGCAGTGGTGGAAAGGCGGTTGCCTCTAGATCAAATTGTGGCGGTTGAACTGAAGCTGATGGTTGTTGTTGCTGAGATTGTTGTTGCTGCTGTTGGTGGTGCTGCTGTTGTTGCTGATGATGATGACCCTGATAGCCAAGAGAGCCATGCGATCCATGATGCAGGCCACGATCATTGCTTCCACTAGCGCCGCCACCACCAACACCACCACCACTGCTACCAACATTGGTGGAAATGGTAGTATTGTTATTGTTATTGCTGTTGCTGCCACCGGAGCCACCAGTATTTCCACTACCGCCACTGCCGCCGCTGTTGCTGCTCATACCCAATCCTCCACTATTGCCTACATTGCTGCCTATAGAATTGTGATGATGATGATGATGGTTGTGGTAATGATGTCCCGAGCTCTGCTGGCCAGTTGACAAATGTTGCTGATGCTGTTGCGAGGACAGCGCACTATGATGATGATGATGCGAGCTGCTAGACATGGACGAGTGCTGTGCATGATAATGAGGATTAAAATTATTTCCTTTGTAGTTGCCACGATTCTGAGGCGGAGCTGGATTATCATGAAGGCCACCGCTATAGTGGCTATCACGGTCACCACCACGATGCGAAGATCCTCCACCCGTTTGCGCATTGCTTGTGGATGAAGAGGATGAGGAGAGTAACTGTTGGGATTGGTGAAGAGTTAACGGTGCACTGCCATAGAGCTAAATGAATTGAAAATCAAGAATCGTTGTTAGCATAGAATTTGTGACTTATGTTTCGTTAATATAATTACCCCTACACGTCCACCAGGTGAATAATTGATGCTACCCTCATCATCACGACGACGACGACGTGGACGCGTCTGCCAGTGCAATGGCTCCTTGCTAATTGATGTTGTCAGCGATGAGGAGGAGCTGTTCGCCAGATTGCTATTGCGACTATTACCGGAGCCGCTTGTTTGCAGGGCATGGGAGCTGGCATGCTCCACAGTATCACAAGAGTCCTGAAGATCAACAACTTGCTGTTGCTGATGTCCAGACACAAGATGTTGTTGTTGCTGATGATGCTGCTGGCTGTTGCTGCTGCTGCTGGCCTGCGGCTGTGGGGCTGCCGATAATGTAATTGTGGCTGTTGCCTGGGAGGTAGTTGCATAGGATCCATGCGGCGTGCTAGCGGCATTGGAGGAAGGCAATTGATAGTGTTGTTGTTGCTGCTGCGATTGTGAATTCTGCTGCTGTTGCAGATGGTGGCCATGACTGGGCAGGACTTGTAGCTGAGTGCTATAGTGATGATGATTAGTTACACTGCCACCGCCATAGCTTTTGTCCAGATTCTTTTGCATGCCGCCTATTCGCATAAGAAGAAGAACCAGACCAGAAATAGTTATCAATTATGTGACTAAATTAGGATTTAAGTTATGGATAATCTTGATTTTTGCCTACCTTTCCAATTACTTTTGGGATAATGACGGGTGGAGTTGCTACCCTGGCCACCACCACCACCCGATTGCTGTTGTTGCTGGGATTGACTTTGGCCAGTTGATTGTTGCAATTGCTGTTGATGCACTTGCTGCTGCTGCTGCTGTTGGGCTTGCTGCTGGGCCTGCTGCAGCGGATCAACAATTGTGGCCGGTACCACACTAACCATACCGCCCGGTATGGCACCCGATAGCTGTATTGGCACAATGCTGCCCCCTTGGATATGTGCTCCGGTTTGAGCATTTCGTGGCGGTTTGCTACGCGGTTCGCCACGTGGTCCTGAATTGGCTCCACCGCCACTTAAACTATTTGGATTACCGCGATGTGTATTACTATTATAGCGGCCGCCGCCACCGGCGCCTCCACCACCACCCTGCGGCTTAGCCGTAACAATTGTTTGTGCGGTGGGCGGAGCAGTTGTAAAACTTGCGGCTACAGCCTGTGGAGCCAGCGGATTGGTAGTAAAGAGACCGCCATTAATCTCATAGAAATTTTGACCATGAGCAGTAGTGGCAGTTAATGTGGTTGGTTGCCAAGGGCCCACCAAGCCGGGATAAAATTGATTTTGTTGAAAGGGCTGCCAAATTGGACAGATAAAATGATATATATAGGAAGAAAGAGAGGGAGAGAAATATATAAATTAGTATTCGATTCGGTTTTCTTCTAATTTTTTTTTTTTTTCTAAGAATGATCTCACTTACAATCAACATTTGATTACTGTACGGCACGGAAGCTGGGCCAGCTAGAGCGGCTCCATTTGCTGCATATAAATACCGTTGCGGTGCTTGAAAGCTTACGGTTGCCGCTCCAGCGGCTGGATCAAATACAGTCGCTGTCGGTGGCGATGTCAGACGATAGCCATTCTTTAAATTTGGTACAGCTGCTATTCTATTGATAAACGATTTTGGCTTAATTCGTGCCATAATCGGTTTACCCTGATACTCTTTGACCTCTTCGCGCAGATATTTGAAGGCCTTTTGCGCATCCTCATCCGATTCGAATGTAATATACCACGAATTATTGGCAGCAAATTCACACGAAATTGGACGTGGACAGCTCTCATTGATAAACAAGGCCTAAAAAAAAAAAAAAGAAGCAAATCATGACGCATTAGGAATAAGGGCGAAAGTTTTATGGAATTGGATGGGGCTTGTGGGGTAGGTCATCTCCTTACATTGACATCATCCGGGGGTGTATTGTCCGATATCTCACGTAAAATGATGATGCAACGCTTGTGATTGGGACGCACGCGCAGGCCATCGTCATCCACCTGAACATTGGGCGATTCACGCAGCACATTGGTAATCAGTTTAATGTCCTTGGTTAATTTCTTAACAAGATTAAAATTAGCCACAGTCCATATGGGCACATATTGATCGCTGTCCATTTGTGACAGCAAATAAGTATCATTAGCCAGATTCTCTCTGTAAAAAGAAGCAAAAAAAAAAAGAAAAGAAAACAAAAGTTTAAATATAAATTATTTATATATATATATATAATATAAATATTCAACCAATCAGATTAAAGGCTCTACTAAAATGATGCATACATAGTTATAAAATGAGAGTGTGTCACCTCTGTTGGTTTTTCTTTTCAAATTTACTTTATTTTCTTCCCTTATTAGCAAACTAGACCGGATCATTACGGATATGGGGAGAAGTTTGAAAACCTTTATGAATTCTTGATTTAACCAACCAGTTTATTTTTTTTTTTTTTTTTTTTTTTTGTCGTTTTCTTTATTTTCTCCTCTCATTTTGTCCAGAAGAGGAGCATGGAGCATGGCACCTCGATCTAGAAGACCTTAAAAGCAAATGCCATAATATGTGGTGGCATTCACTCGTTTAGTATGTAGGCCAAACTAACTAACATCAATGTGTTGGAAAGTTAAGAGTGGATGGATCTTCGCTAAAACGGTCAAGCACAAGAATGAGCGAGATAGCATGCTGTTGCTATTTATATTGTTGTTGTTGCCACAAGAGTAAGTCAACACAAAGAATTGGTTGTCGACTGATTGATTGTTAGGATGAATTTATATCCGGAAACATAATATAATTAAATTATCTATATTTATTGAAAGCAAAGTTCCACAACAAACTTATCGAGGAACACAGAAGAGATGATCTCATAAAAGTTTTAAATTGTATTTTTATTATATATATGTATGTATTTATATATATTTTCCTACCTGGAAAAATAGTACTCAAGCTGTGTAGCCAGCATTTGCTTAAGCTTGTCCAGCGGCAGGCCTCCATCTTCAACATTTCCACCAGCAACAGCTGCTGCTTGATTATGATTACCCTGTTGCAGTTGTTGGTGTTGTGGTTGATGTGGATGATGTTGCTGTTGCGGCTGTTGCTGCTCTGTTTGCGGCAATTGTTGAGCCTGAGCTACGGCGGGCAATGATGGTCCATTGGCCGGAACTGCTGTAACCGGCACCTGAACGGGAACTTGAACTGGAACCACAATATGTTGCGTTTGCGGCTCAAGAGCAACTAAATTCGTATTATTAACACCAGGTACCAGAGCAGCAGCATCGGTTGTGTAGCAGACGACAGTGCCATCTTGGGTCTGGGCAATGGCTCCGTTCATGATGGCGGCAGCAAATTCAGGATTATCAATGCTATCACCAGATGTGGCAGCTGCTACGCCTCCTCCTCCAGCTGCTGCTGCGCCAGCTCCTCCAGCACCAGCTACAGTATTGGCCACGCCCTGTTGTGACTGTTGAGATGGCTGGGCCTGAGGTGGCGGCGGATGACCGAAAGCCAAATGTGTGGCTTGAATGGTCTGAGGCGACTGTTGCTGCTGTTGATGATGGTGATGGGCGGCAGCGGCGTGCGAAATGATCTGATGATGGTGAGAATGCTGCTGTTGTTGTTGCTGCTGTGCTGATGTCTGTGGCGTCACTTGTGCTGCCACTTGTGTTGCGGGGGGAGCTGCTCCGGCTGCTGCACTACTAACTCCGGCTGCTGTGATCAACGGTATAGTGTGGGTGTGGTGATGATGATGATGATGATGGTGGTGGGCTGCTGCTGCTGCTGTGTGAGCTGCTGTTGGGGCTGCTGCGATTTGTGTTGTCGTGCTAAACAAATTAGTTGCTAACATTGCCGTTTCAACAGGAACATTCGTATAGACAGGCGGCTGGATTTTGACTGCATCTCCGTTCATGTAGACATATCCTCCTATAACACACACACACACACACAAAAGAGAGAGTGAGAGAGAGAGACGTAAATTGAAGCTCTTGAAATTGGATGACAATTTAAATAAGCAAATATCAGAAAACCGAAACCAAATTCAAAACACAAATCTAAACAATGGACGAAAGAAGAACAAAACCTCTTCCAATGCTTCAATAGATGAGAATTATAGGAAATACGCTCCTCGCGTTCTTTTCAATAATGCAAGATCAGCAGTATATGTTAAATCTTTATATCCCTCTATACCATATACCAATAGTACAACAGAGCCTGTAAACTAAGGGCATCAATTGATACATAAATCTGGCGATTAACAGGCCAAGTCAAACTAGGTCAAGTCCAAATCTGTGGAAAATCTTCGATCTTAATGGCTAAAGTTAACCAATTTACTATTTAGACACATTTTCGATTGAGCTTCGATCTTAATGGCTAAAGTTAACCAATTTACTATTTAGACACATTTTCGATTGAGCTGTGACCAACTTTAATTAAAATTTTTCCTTTGGCTCTGAATAAAATTTTAGTTATATTCAATTATTTAATCAATAATAATTATATTGTCTCAAAATTTTTAAACAAATAACTTAAAAACAATAACTAAAACATTATAGCAATGAAGGAACCAAAAAAGATCCCATAAATATACCAGCAATACATTATACAAATTGATCAATTTTAAGCAAAATTATAGCATCTTATATGATTCATATAATTGAATGAATATGGAATGTATAAGGAGGCTAGGCTATATAAAAGAGTGCCCATGAATGAAATGAAGAAGAATGTGAGTTGTGACGCCATGCCTTTGTTATTGGGTGTAGTCAAAAAGCAAAGGGAAGGAGGGCGGGCGGACGGCCAGTTGTACACGAAATATTTATCATATGCATTTAATAGTTTTATGAATGCAAACTTTCGGGCTTACTTTAGATAGATATAGGGTATACCAACATCGGCACTACAACTTAACGTAATACCTATTATTTTTATTTTTTTTTGGCTATGGGTGATTGAGTATAAGAACAGGAGCGGACTAAGATATATGGCGGGTCCCCTTAATTAAATAATGTCACTACATTGGCTCGCCGATTGCAAATACAAATATACCCTATGCTTTAAGAAACATAAATAATACTGTCAAAACATAAGTAAAATCCATGGTATTCAGAAATTGTTCTAAAAATGTTTTTTTTTCAGCCGAATTTATCTTCAAAATGTCTTTAATCAAATACATTTTTATCATATTTCAATCATTTAACAAAATATTTTTAGTTGGTGTATCAAATAATTTCTCTGTTAGTAACGAAATACTTTTAACGTTAACGGTACAATGCGCATTTTGTAAAGTTTATTATTTTTCAATGGAAATTTACTATTAAGAGGAATTGATCGAGTTTGTTGATTTCATATATGTAGGTGTAATTTGGAATAGTTCTGCGGCTTAAACCGGCGAGTAGCTTAAACCGACCCTGGTTTTAGGTGTTATGGGTGGGTGGTTGGTTTGCATATGGATCGTTTTATACTACTAACCTAGGTAATATTCCATGGTTACCGTATGGTTGGGAATTATCAAGAAATTCCCCTTACACAAAGACACAATCGGCTCTTGTATTTTTTTTTATTTTGAATGATTTGTATTATTTCTTATATTTTTTTTCTCTCTTGCAGTTCCCCCACTTGCAATCACACGCGGCACACACACACACACACACGCTCACTCACACACACACACCAAATCTTCGTCGCGTTGCCACCCAGTTGTTGCCAGTTTTCTATTTGGAAAATTTGATTTTCTTTGTTATTTGTATTCTTAAGAATTTTCCTTTTTTATTGCCTGAAACTTGACTACAATTTTTTTTTTCTATTGCTGATTTTGCAACGCCGTTATTTATTTATACTGCTTGCTGGTGCTGCTCTGTTGCTGGCTGTAGTAGTTTCAATTTCAGTGTCTTCTCATCGTCTCCTCTGCTCCTGCTCATTTTTGGTTAAACAATTTTTCCGTGGCTTCAATGACTTAATTTTCTGTGTGTTTCTTTTCTTTGCTTTTTTCAGTCGCTATTTTCGCTTTCGCTATTCTTTCTCTTGTCCTCCTCTTCTTCACTGCTTTCTTTTCTTTCTTCGGGTATTTTTTCCTTTTTTTTTTGCACACACACACACACACACGCACTCTAGAGAATATGCAAAGAAGAATTTGAAATTGATTTTCCCAATTCACAGTTCACAGTTAAACCGCCCGCAGCCGCCGGAGAGTTAATTTAAGAATTTTAATCGTTTACAATTGCTGGCCAAAGATTCTATATGGCGAATTGTTGTTAATTGTTTTTTTAGCTATATTTTTTCTTCTTCAATGTTTCACAACGAACTCGTCGTCATCGTCGTCGTCGTCACACTTTCTTCTCTCCCATCTGCAGTGGGGGTTTGCTTGATTATCGATAATAATTATCGGTAAAAGTGAATTGAAGTTATCGATAAATATGCTTTCGTTCTTTTTTGTATGCAGTTGCTTACTTTTTGTTTTATTGTTTCTCATTTCAAACTCTTACAGAAAAAATTTGAATTTTTAACAAATGTCCTACGAGTGTGCTACTACGGATATTGATACCCAGATTTTGACTCCCATTATTTCGATAGTTATTAATCCAATAAAATCCTATCATGTCAATGGCAATGTTAGGGCACGCCATTTCATTAATAAAACAATTATACTACATATACTGCTCAACTTAATGCATTACGTTTGATTCTGAAGCAATGATAGCGGTAGTTGTTAACGGGACGCCCCTTCGTCCCTCCTTCCACCCACTAACACGAAATGTTATAATAAACAAATTTGTTGTTGTACTCACCCCAGTCAGCGAAATACCGTATATAGATGAATCGTTTTGGCAATCAGTTGGCTATAATAATTAATTGTCTTGAACTTTTTTTTTTTAATTATACCCGCAACATTCGATGAATTTGTGAATTGAAAACCACTTGTTATGTGTGTGTTCTTTGGCTGTTGCTGCTTCTTCTTCCTCGCTGGCCACTGTCGCCAACGAAACACAAGCGTTCCGCGTGGTACACGTATACAACGAATTCACGGAATTATCCGTTTGGCTAAACACTAAAAGTTGCGATTTTTAGTTAATTACTCAACTTGTGCTTGAGTTGGGCAAATTAAATTGAATTTTATTTGATTTTTGGATTTTTTATGCCACAAGTTAACGAACGATTCCCGCTCCTCGCAATTGCTTCAAATACGGTAATAGGGGGTACAATTCGGCAATAGGGGTATCTATCAAGTAATAGGGGGCGAACATCAAAATAGGGTGCATAATTATCCGTATAAAACAGTTTGATAAGTCGATAAATAATCACAATATGTGTAATCAGGAGACGAAAGTTATCGATAGTTTGCATATATTTTATTCAGTAAATTGCATATTTAAACCAATTTTGTAAATGCATTGTTCGCATTTATATAGTTAATGTATTCGTAATTACTTAAATTTTATTTAATAATATTAATTTAACATCTCGATAACAATATATTATTCCAGTTGTAGCCTAAAGCTACGCGGGAAGTTTAAAATATACGTCGACTGCATTTCCGGAACTAAAAGTTAAATCTATCAAGGAAACATGCAACTTCTTATCTCGACCTGGGTTCTAAACCGCTATATTCTGCCGAATTCGCTTACTGTGTAATCAGTTTACACGGATCGCTAATTTTTAAGCTAGCAAAATCTTACCTTTATTTGATTTGTCCTTAACCTTGCCCTTACAATTAATACATTTTAAACTGATCATTTAATTTTATTTATAACATTATTTAGCAGTTAAATGGTCTATTGCTTTTTGTTGTCATTAAATGTACCTAAATGTTCTATAAAGAGAGTTGTTTAAATTGTTGGTGTTATTAATTAAATTTGAACAAAGAACTTTTCTTGGTGTAGCTTAAGAATGAAAGACTTTTGTTTTGTTTTTTCTTGTATGAAGCAAATCCACACAGACAGACAACAATTTGTTGTTATTGTTGTTCCCTGGCATCAATAATAAATCAGTAGCATCAGCATTAGCTTAAAAGCCGTGAACTTTCAATTGATCTGGCTTCGCTAGTCCCACCTTGGTCAACCATTGGCAAATATTCTCGCGTTGATCGCCCTGAAGTTGAAGGACTTCACCATACTCCGGATGCTCAATTACAGTCCCATTGCAGGCAAATTCCTAGAATAAAAAGAAAAATGTTTATTAAATTGATCAAAGAATATAATACCGTATGTCAAATACTGTTGATTAAAGAATATAATACCCTATATTATGGTAGACAAATAAATAAATGAATATGTTTTATAGAATACATGCAAATTTGAATATCTTGTGATCCGATCCATATACCAAAGACATTAATTAATATTTGAATTTCCTATGAGTCGTTAATATGAATTATGTCAGAATTAAATTACAGAGAATATCTTAGACAAAAAGTGTTTATCATCGACCAAAGCATTTCTCTTACACTGCTCTGGTTTTGTGTAGAATTTCTACACTACGCTTCATTCAATGAATAAATGAATGAATGAAGTTGTAAATGAACAAACAAAATGCCAAAGAAAAAGCAGTTGACATCATTTAATTTAGCTGCGATACGATGAGATTTCCTGTTTGACGTCGGCGGCACAATCCAATGGATAAATTTCTCGTTTTCAACAAACTAGTCGGAATTTATGAATTGGCTCAATGGTGACGACGATGACTTTGTCAAATGAACGTATGTATATATAATATATATAGTAGTTAGATCTAAACTATTCAACTAGTACATACTGAATGTGCTTAATGCGCTTAATTGAATTTGAAGGAAGCCAGCGTATGAAATAAACAATGATTGCAACAAGGACACCTATATCTATATGTAAAAATGTGGAATGGTATAACTTATTTGAATTAATATTTCATAGTCACACATATATATATATATATATATACAAATATATATATATAAATGTAGTACATATTGTACACTTATTACATATGTATATATTTAACTCTATTGCGCATAAATATATTTATACATATATATGCAGACCCAAGACAATGTCGTTGTTTCCATATCACTCAGGAAAATAATGGCAACACAATACATTGAAGTTTACGGATGCCTTTTGTTTGTTAGCCAATGCCTCCCGTCATGAATCTGCTACATAAAACACACATACATGACCAGAGGTTTTAGCCCATTAGGATGCTCAATCGTGTTTATAGCCAAATCTTCAGATTATCTCATTGGTACTTAATGACAAAATGAGTAGAAAATATATGTACGGCTTTCATGAGTTTGATTTTTCTTCGAAAATATATAATACATCAGTAAAACTTACCTTTTTACAGGAGCGAACTATTTTCTTCAAGTCATACTCCGCGGAAAGGCCCTGGACAGTGGTCAATGTCTTGCGACCGTTCCTTTGCTGGATTCTTATGTGCACAAGACCGTCTTGAATATCATCATCATTGCCCTTGATTGCATCAGCAAAGGGGTCTAATGGGAAATGGGGAAAGAGTAATATCAATGAGAATCTAGAAAACTATTGTAAATGTAATCTTGACACATGTCGCACATATGCATGCAGGTAGGCATCTGTATATGTGAGTGTGCATTTTTATGCATGTGCGTGCGTCTGTGTGTGCGTAAACGTGTGTCTGCATATGTGTGTGTGCGTGTGGATGACTAAAAACCACGAGCAGCCATTTTGGCAGGGGGGAAAGTGTAATGAAAATTGAATACAATTATGAACAGTTGTTCACTTACCACGGGTGTTTAAATTCTGGATGGACATACGACAATAAAAACAAACCACTGCCTAAAACAAAAACTTTTCGAAACTATTCTTTACTGGATAATATCTGAACTTTGAATTTATATGTGTGAGTTACTTTTCGGAAATGTGTTATTGCCTCTGTTTGCTACGAGGGGTGTAAAATACGTGTATCGATGTGTTATCGCTTGTTAAAATTGTTGATTGCTACAACTCTAAACTGAGAGTTGTCAACTATACAAAAAAAAAGCTAAAAATATTAAGAGAATTTATATCGCATAACTTACAAAAAACGCGAATGAAGAGATAAAAGAGTATGTATAATTTCATATTCTTCATTAAGTAAAATATTTCACTTAAGGCCAAATAATATGACTATAATATCTAAAATATTCTTGAAATCAAACAATTATAATAAAATCTGACAGAGAAAATAACAAAATCAATAACATGTTAACTTAATAATTCTGATATAAATACAGGTAAGTCAACTAAGGTCAATTATGGTTTAATTAATTTTATGTTTTCTATTTAGCCATAAATTAGCTAAAGTGTCATCGGTGCGATTAATGCTAAATACTGTCTTATCGATGTATCGATACGCATCAACACATCCCTGCGCTTAATCGCAGCCAACTTCACTAAGTTTGGTGGCTGCCATATTTCTTTCCTGCTGGTCTTTCAACGAGAAAAGGTGGGCATTTCGCATTTTGTATTGATTTGGTTAAGTTATATTTCATGGAGCGTTTTTAAAAGCCAGAAAATATGGCCAGTGCATTGCATATAATTAATTTGTGTAATTCGTTAAGTTGGAAATGACCAATATGTTGACATATTTGCCAGGTAAATTTATTTGTGTGCGATTGGCATACATTTTCTGGCGTTTAAAGGGTGTACTGACTTGAGACACGTGCGGCATAATTGGCAACTAAAGACTGAAAAGACCGGAGAGACGAAGACCAGCTGCTAGCTAATAATATAATTTTGTGATTTAACAAATTTTTAACATTTGAAACATTTTTCCTTTTTTTCACGCTTCTCTTCAATTACTGTTCCCGCTTCTGTTATTGTTCGGATACAAAAAAAAAAAAAGGTGAGCACATGTCACAAAACTGCTAACTGAGCAAAAGAGTTGTGGAAGGCATAACTCGCTACCCAATAATGAAAAAACTATGAAATTTTTTAAAAATAATCAAATTTACTAACCATTCTCTTTTTATTCCATGTTTATCTTCGTATTTGCTTCTCCTCTCCTTGTATATGCATAGGTAAGTTCAATGTCGATAAAAATTGGTTAATATTGTACGATTTTTCATGATGATTGATTAAGCAGAAGAGTTCTTGAAGACTATATTCATCACCCAAGACTGAAAAACTATGAAATATTATATTTAAGCGTTGTTAACGATATAATTTACTAACTTCTCACTTCTCTTTCTGTTCTATATTTGATCTGATTTCGATTGCGGTCCATCATTTACATATATATATGAATAGGTAAGTCTACAATTGCATTGTGTTTAGGTGCTCAGCAATTTTCCATGATGATTGATTAAGCAGAAGAGTTCTTGAAGACTATATTCATCACCCAAGACTGAAAATTGTTTACAATAAAAAACAGTTGATTTTCTTTTAAGAATAATTTACTAATTGTTACGTTTCTCTTTTCATTTTTAGACTTGAGATGGCAACCTCTTCGCACCTCAACTGGTTGATCATTCGCAACAACAACGCTTTCTTGTTGAAGAAGCGTGATGTGAAGAAACCCTTCAGCACAGTAAGTTTCCTTTGCTGCCTTTCTAGAAATAAGCATAATTCACCATGATGTTTCCAACTTATAATTTATTCACAATGATATTTGAATACAACATGATAGTAATTTCTAATCTGACACGTACAAGTTCACTACACAATTGTTGGACTATTTCTATAATAATCAATTATTAATTTTTGATTGCTTTTCTTTTCATAACATTAAAAGGAGCCAAACAACTTGACAAGTGTTAGCTCTTACCGTTACAGTGGCGTCGTCCACAAGAAGACCGTTGCCGTTGTTCCTGCTGCCGATAAGAAGGGCTTCACCGCGGTGCTGAAAAAGGGCAAATATGCTCAGCGTCCTGCTAAGAACACGGTGCGTGTTGACTTCAAGGCTGGTCCCAGACGCTCGCTGAAGAAATTGAAGAACTTGTTGATCAGCTCCAAGTACCGCAAGGATCTTACACAGGTTAGACACGCTATTCCAAGTCGCAAATAAACCATATTTTAGCATGATGATTTTATTTTTAATGCTACACAACCAAGATCGCTGACTGATCGTGTTGAAAATCTTATCTGAGGCTTATTACCAATATAGAAATATATTGCACATATTTATTTTTATTGTATTTATTAATGATATTTTAATATCCGCTTCAATTGCAGGCTGCTCTTCGTCGCGCCTCTGCTCTTCTGCGTTCCCAGAAGCCCGTCGCAGTCAAGTCGTCCGCTTAGAAACCCGAATAAAAAACATCAATTGGGGATAATGGAGCCGTTTTCTACTCGAGAATAAAGAAAAAATGTTAAAACCAACAAATTCCTTTTTTTTCAATGGTGTTCAAAAACAATCAGACAAATTAAGTAAAATGTGTAATAGAAATTAAGAAGACAATGCTCAACCGTGGCTAAACATAATGGCGTTCTATATAGCAAAAACATTATGGATTTGGACGCATCTGGCCTGGCCATTTGTTTCTGGTAATTAAGACATTCCATTTTGATAGAACTTTATGCTTGGGGTAAACATATTGCCCGAATCATACAAATTTCTTGTCTCCTGTGTTTGGTTTTGGAATATCTTTTAAGATCCATATTGTTTATCCGTTGGAATCGAATAGATTGTCAAATGGAATTATTAGCTATACTTTAAAGTATATATATTTATGTACATATATATATTTATCCTGATTGACCAGTAAAAGACAAAGCACTAACCATATTCGTTTATAGTTTACCTCGATCTTGGACACTAAATTTGGCAATCTCAGCAAATTTGGTACATAGAATCGTAGGCAGATTCATTATATTGTCACGCCGTCATTTGCTGTGTCATAATATAATTTTTTTTTATTCAAAATCTTGCTAAAAGATCCCATTGTCACATTGTATGAAAATGAAAGAGATAGCATGCCTTTTTGTAAGCAAAGCGAAATTCGCTACAAAATGTTAATCTTTTCATCTTATTTAGGTAATATTTTTATATTATGTTATGTTACACCCATGATACATGTTGAAGGGTATCTCAAAATCGGCTTGGTACCGATTTTCTTACGATTTTAATGTTTGTTTTTGTTTGAATGAGAGAGATGGAGAGATAGTTAAGTGAAATGGTGAAGCAAGTTAATGCCTTTTTCAACTTGCTTAATACAAAAAAAAAGTCTTAGAAACGGAAACATTTTGACGCAAGTTTATAATTGTCGATCGATTATATGCGATGCTTAATTTTTCCCAGTACCAAAGTTAGTGTAAAAGGAAGCAAACTTTTTGTCTATTTGTTGATAATCATATGCTCATAGGTAAAAATGTTTAAATATATATGTATATGTTTTAGTATATGTATATTTCTGTAAGAAGTATTTCAAATATAATTTTTATCTCATTCAATTTACGTACGAGCTCTTTAAAGATGAACGAACCAGAGAATTTATCAAGTATTCTTACAAATTATATACAAAAGATACGCGATGAAACAATTCAAGTTGCATACCAGATATATCATTATTTTCTGGAGAAAATATTAATTTCCATTGAGTTTCTTGAATCAATAGACTGGGAACTTTACATAATGATTTTCTATATTGGAATTTTTGTAATAATATTCATAATAGCATTATATCCGAATAGATGCAACAATCATTCATATATCAATGGGACTGGAGGATGTGTATCGACATTGGACATATTCGGTGATGACAAATATGATATTATGGCCTAGAATGGAATGGTGATGACATTTTGGAGTTGTTTAAGGAAAATAGTTGAAACCTGATAAACATGGTTTACATATCAAATTGGGGACTTATCAGTGGTCTATTAATAAATTGCTCAGCCAAAAAAGGCAATAATTAATAAACTAATTTTTAATATTAAGTAAGAAAATCTACTAAATTATTATTATAAGACTGTTTGTGAAGGGTAAACCCCTTTCAAATAGTTATAATCGCTTTCACAGAGTATTTATAATATTTTTGCAAACAAAATCAAAAAAACCTCAACTTTGAGGAGCTTTAACTCGGTTGAATTTTCTACAATTTTAAAAAATCATTTTTAATTTCGGACTTGGACATCTTGCAAACTAATTTTTATACCCTGTACTCATAAAATATATTAAGGTAGCTAAAATGTATTTAATAGGCAGAAGGAAATTTTTGTGACTGCATAAAGTACGTTCAATAGCGAAGTCGATTGACATGTCTGTCTGACTTTCCGTCCGTCTATTTGTCCGTCTGTCTGTCCGTTCGTCTATTTGTCCGTCTGTCTGTCCGTCCGTCCGTATGAACACCTAGATTTTAGAGACTATAATAGCTAGAGCAACCAAATTTGGTTTCGACTAGTGTCAATTTAGAAAAAACTATAACTCTATATTAAAGATAAGAATTCTTATTTGGCTCACTCAATAATATAGCCAAAATGAGAATTTTTTGTAAATTAATGGTACCTCTACTTGGTACAGGATATACTCAAAATCGGCAGGGACGACTTGCCTGATTCATTTAAAGTTTAAATTAAATTTTAAACAATTATCGGAATTTGCCCTGGTGAAATTCTGAAAAATCAGGCTTAATTTTTTTTGAGCTTTCAAATCTGACGAAAATTGGAGAATAAATTAAGATAAGCTTTCTTAAAATCGGTAAAACATACGCGAAAATACAGTTTCCACTACTTTAAGAGTTTCACTTTGGATTATAAAACTCTTCTTTATAATATCGATCTGTAAATCTTTTTCCTTCTGTTGATCAACATAGACAAAAATATTTGTATACCCTTGCAAAGGTATATTAATTTTGATCAGAAGTTTGCAATGTCTTAAGGAGAGCATCTCCGACTTTGTAGACGTTCACTCGTCCGTCTGTCTGTCTGAATTAATGCAATTTCCTCCGAGAACCTTAACGCTACAGAGCTGAAATATTTTTCTTTTTACTTTTATTCATTTTTGGTAAAATATTCAGTTTAGAATCAAATTAAAAAGAATAGTCAAAAACTGTCTTTAAAAAAAACTTTATATAAAAAAAACACATTAAGTGGGGGGAGAAAAATAATGTAAAAATGTGTGCCAAAAAAAATTATAAAAAAATAACTTGATGTAAAGCTAATCAATACAGAGCTGCATTTAAAACTCTTTCCCGACAAAAATCATTTAAAATCTGAAAAAAATTTGACTATATAGATTAATGATAGTTTTAATATTGAGTTTTAACAAGATTTAACTTTGGATTAAAGCTGTTATACTTATATGTATATACATTTATGATCTTATAGTCAGTCTTGTATTTTGATTAAATTTCAAATGATTTTGGTCGTTTAAATGTAGTCTTAGAATATTGAACACAATTACATATTTGCATACGTAATGTATTTATATATAGTTTTAATCTTTATTCTTATATATAAGTATACAAATATGTGTAATTATTGCTTTCCGATAATATTCTCAATGGTAAAAAGTGTAGTCTTTGAACGATTGTTTGATGCTGTGGGTGACGCTGATCCAGATGGAATTGGTCTCGTATCAGTGGCATCAACTAGCAATTCCTGTAATCCTTTAAATGCATCATTTAGTACTGGTGCTATGCCAACTAAGGTCGTTGGATCACGTCGATTTAGGGGCGGTGTAAAGGCGCTAGGGGAATGTAGTTCATCGTATAATGGGGCATTTTCCATAGTGTTTGAAGCTGTTATTATTGTTTTTCCAGAGCTAGAGCATGGACTCTCGGTCGACGAGCTGTCTCGCACATCAATGGAATCTCTGGGCAATCTGTGGTCATTGGCACGCGTTTCATTGTTAAACAGATTGTTAAATCCAAAGGAAACGGACAAATATTGACGATGCAGATCCGTTATACGATCCGAATAATTGGGCCTCTCATTACAGAATAGATCGAAATCGGCTAAAGACTCACTGGGCGATCTCACCTCACCATCGTTGCCGCTACCGCTGGCATCCTACACAGAAATAGATGAATGTTTTTGTTTATTTTACTATTTTGCGGAACTTTAATTGTCGTTGTTGTTTTCATTACCCTGCTCCCCGATTCCCGTTCATAGCGATTGGAATTGGCGCAATGCCTTTGCCGGCGTGTCCGACGCCGTCGGTAATTACCCTGTTCGAACATATCGGATGCGGATGAATCTAGCATCCAATAGCTCCCCTTTCCCGCACTATCGTTATCATCAATGGTATTCTTATCCCTGGCCACCTTAACAAAACAATCGTTTAAGGAGAGATTATGTCGTATTGAATTCTGCCAGCCTTGCTTATTCTCTCGATAGTAGGGAAATCTGAAAATATATCGTTTTCAATCATTAATACGATAAAAGAAAGAAATTGATCAAATTCATAAATCTCTATATAACTTTTGAATTAACTTTTATATGAACTTATATTTATATCTGAACTGTTTTCATTTTGACTATATTCTGAAACTGGGTAATTTCATTAAGGAAACATCTAATAATCATATAGCGATCATATATAATATTTGCTATTAAGATCTATTTAACCGATACTCCGAATATAATTGGCTTTTAAAGGCATAACACCATTATTTAGTTAGAGCTATTAACTATTTATTTATTAACTTTATAAACATGATTTCTTTTTTAAAAGAACTTTAACTTTTACTGCCAGAATTGATTCAATTTAAAGCTTTCAATACTTTTTTTTTAATATTTCAAAGGGTTTCTTTAAAAATTTAAATTGTAGTTTACTTTTCATTATAACTTATTCCATATTGAAATCATATTTTTTTTCCTTTGTTATAAAACGATTTCTATATACGTATACGTATTTAGGACCAATTTGACTGATATTATGATTTATATGAAATTCTATTCAGTTTTACAAAAGTTTAAAATTTATATATTTTTAAATAAATACAGATGTTTATTATTCGGGAAAAGAATTTTAAGACTTAACAAAAAAAATAGGTTATAATTTTTAACGCGTTTTACTTAAATTTTTTATAATAAATCCGTTAAGTCATGAGCTTAATGACCCAATTTTAATCAAATATTTCAAATTGATGATCTATATGTTTTATCGGTATAAAAACCCAATTTTTGGCATTGAAATATGTGCAGAGAATTTGGTCGATTATTTTTGTAAAATGTTTCAGCATAAACATATGCACATAAATACATTTATATATGTATGTACATAGTATATATGTATGTACATACATATATATGGTAAATATATGTTTACCAATTTGAATATCTCAATGTATTTTGTTTATCGTGACTATAAAATGTTGTAAGTTCATTTTCGATTTAAAATTTTTCCAGCAATGGAAAACTTTGATTGATTATTCAGTTGCATATATGTATAATTAAATGAAAGATACTAAATTTAGATGTAAATACTAAGGTAATATAAAATCTTACTTATCCATGATGAACTTGTAGATGCCACTTAGTGTTAACCGTTGATTGGGGGCACTGCTAATTGCCATGGCGATTAGGGCTATATAGGAGAACGGTGGCTTTTCCGGTCGATGTGAATTGTGAAGAAATGATATGGGCAATGTCCAGATATTATTATGCAGGGCCAAGAAGCTATCCATGCCAAGGCCCTGATAATAGAAGGCCGATGGAAATGCATTGCATTGCATTAAATTATCCATACCGATTCCGGCGGCATTTGTGGCCAATGGATTTGCCGAATTGGCATTGGCAGCCTGGCGTAAAAGTTCAGGACTGGCCAAAAGGGTATTAACCAATTCCTCATTATCGGGCAGCGTTGAAACATTTGTATAACACGATGATGGTAACATATTTGGAAACACTTTTCTTAACTGATTTTCAACACTTTGCTAAAAAAAAAAATGACAGTTGTAAAATTCACGACACTTTGTTAATCCCGTCGTATTTCCCGTATTCCCAGTATTCCGTTATATGCGTATCCGTTTCCGTTTTCTCAATGTTCCAATTGCAGTTGCTTGTGCGCGCGATTTGTGTGTTCCGTTAGGCTAGAAGTCCGATCAACAAATAAATTGATCTTGTGGGCTGGCATTTGGTTCGAGTACTTGAAATTCTTTCGAGCATGTGTCTATGTGTGTGTGTGTGTGTGTGTGTGTGTGTGTGTGGGGAAGAGTAGAACAGATCAGAGTATTGAACTATAAATACATGCAAACAAAAAGGAAAAACACACACATACATACACACAATGAAACAATTCCACAACACACCAATGAATATATGTAAATGCAGGAAATCTTTTGGCCATATAACAGATAACAGTGAAACCTCAAATTCGGAGCTTGATTTGAAAATCTTTTATAAAAATATAGGAAACTATGTTACCAATAATAAAAGAAGTAACCTGTTTTCTTATAGTGGTTTATTAATTATTATCATACTAATCATTCTTAAAATGTTAATTATGATTAAAAATATGAAGGAGGCGTTTCTTATAGAGAGTTCGTTCTCTCTTTGGATCGCACTCAAACATACTCAACCAATGTTTATTCATGAGCATATGTGTGTGCTCAGCATATGTATATATGCAGATACATATCTATATATATATATATATAAATATATATATATATGATCATTTCTCACCACTGGCCTCTTATTTGTCAGAATTTTCCTCCATTGGGCGGAGCCAAAATATCTTCACAGTGTGTTTAAAGCAATATAGATATAAATGATTTTTTCAACAAATGAAAAGCCAGCAAATGATAGCTTTATATAGCTTTTCAATTACTGTTTAAGAAATGCAATACAATTTTGAAACAATTGAAAAATTGAGAATATATATAATGCATTAGATCATTTCTCATTAAATTGGTTTCTATTTGTTGGAAATTTTATTTTTCTGTGGGCGGAGTCAAAAAATCTTCTTTTTGAACAAATGTAGAAAAATCAGTAATGTTAACTGATTCAAATTTTACTTTAAAAATTGTATAAATTTTTGAAAAGTAAACTATTTAAAATAAAGGTTTCAAAATTTTCAAGCGTCTGAATCAATATTCAAAAATTGTTTCACAGTTTCAAATGATTAGATTAAAACTTAAGTAAAATTGGTTAAAATTATTAGAAAGAGTTGATGACGATCTATTTGTTAGTTAAAAAAATATATTTGCCTTATATTTGTAATTTTTCTGAAACTTTTAAAAATCAGTAAATTCCGATAAATTCTATATTAAGTTTTATCGGTGGCAAAAGACTGAAAAGTTTCTAAATTCTTACCGTTTCTTTGGTAATTGAATTATTTATATCCTTCCTAAATCATTTCGAATTAAGTGTTTTAGACAAAAGAGGATCCAAATT
This sequence comes from Drosophila emarginata, assembly GCA_037075365.1. Classification (NCBI taxonomy): domain Eukaryota; kingdom Metazoa; phylum Arthropoda; class Insecta; order Diptera; family Drosophilidae; genus Drosophila; species Drosophila emarginata. The sequence continues at coordinate 3,795,414 of JBAMCD010000120.1, forward strand.
TATATGTATTATGATCTAATTGGGAATAATAATCTATCCCATTTCTCCTTGTTATTAAAACCCTTCGATTTTTAGAAGTTTCTTTAAATTTAAATTTCTTGATTTAAAGTTAATTGAAATTGATTTGAAAATCAAAAAACTAGAACTAAAGTTATCCATTAAAGATAAAGTTTTTAAGTTTTCAAATCTTTGTAAATAAAACTTTTAAAATCAATTATTTCAAAGGGACATTTAAAATCACTTGAGATTCTGATGGCTAATTAGGATATGAATTAATTAGAATGTGAACAAAAGGTTATTTTAATAAAATCTTGATATATAGACATAAAATTTACTCATGTTAAAGGATAATTCTATTTACAATATAAATTTCATGCTAAACCTTCAATCAGTACAAAAAACGTGAAAAAATTCGGGAGAATTAATAGTTAGATATTAAAATCGTCTCCAAAAAATTGGAAGAGTTAATATACCTAGTATAAAAGTTAAAACTTTTATGCAAAGACTACCATGGTTAACAATATTTTTATTATTTCTTTTATTTAAAATTGTGTTGTTATAATACGTATTATATAATTTTGATAATTTAATTTACAAGTTTAGGGCCAGTTAATTTCTAGATCTTCGTTAGATATGGCTTTACATGTGCTCTTGGAACTCAGTTTGAAGAAATGTCTCTGAGTTTAAACATTGTAGCCACAGATTATTAATATATTTGTTAATATGTATAATTATTCTTATTATGTGTAAACATTTAAGTTTTAATTGTTTGAAAATAAAACTTTTACTCTTAATTTTTGTTATAGTATATTGTATAAATATTAACATTAATAATAGTTTAATCTAAGATCTTGCTAGATGTGTAATATAGTACATATGTATATATACGATTGAGTTCAATGGATGATTTGTTTTATCTCGGTATCGCCTATGACACCGTTATCTTTAAATTTAATACAACATTTCCTTTTTGTAGAATTTTTACGACTTTTTTCCAAGTACAAAGAAACGAAAGTAAAGTAAAATAATGTAAAGTATTTTTGCCCATATCTGGGAAAGGTCGTAAAATAATTGTGTATACATTTTAAACACAGGACCAAGATCAGTTGGTTTTTATGACTATTTGCCCCCTTCTACCTCCCCATCTCTACCATCTGTGTCTGTGTCTGTTTTCATCTCAAGTAGTTAGTATATACGAGTAGAAAGCAGAGCTCATTTGAAAGAAATAAAAACAACAAGCCAATTGAAGATGAAGTTTAAGTTAAAGATTCAATATAAAACACATGTGAGTGTGAGAGATTGTGAATGGTTCTATATGGACAACAAAGGATAGCATTATTCACGCTCTCTCTCTCTCTCTCTCGCTCTCTCTTTCTCTCTGACTGTGTTTTTGGTATTGGTATTCAAATTTTACGATCGCCGCTCGCTTACCGCTGGAAAAATGGGTCATAAAACAACGGGGTTATCCTTGCCTAACATCCGATCCAATCGATCTTTCCCTTTGCTTGCAGTTAGATGATGTCGCTGAGTCTTTTTGCCGTTTCTGTTGGCTGTTTTAGTTAATGATTATTTTTAGATCTATGCTGGGAATAGTATTGGAAACAAATATTGTGTTTTTTTTTCCTATTTTTTTTTTTTTTTTTATTTTTATTACCGCTCTGCAGCACGCAAAAAGCAAACACAGCACAAACGCAACACAAAATGTCTGAAACAACAATGTTTTCTATTTAGTTTTGACTGATCGTCACGTTAAGCCATAAAACGCCTCTCCTCTTGTTTATTTAGTTGCTGCTGCGGCCCACCGCAAGTTAATCGTTGCCACAATTACCATATAGACTACACTCGTCGAAAAGAATATCATTTTAAATTACCAATAATAGCATTACAATGGGATATATATAAATATATATATACCAAAACATTCTTCATTTACAAATATTCTAAGAAAAACCAACTAAAGTTTTAGTTTAAACATATTTTTCAAACTTGTCAAATAAGAATATAAAAGTCAAGTATTTTAATTAACTAATTAAAAAGGATTCTTCATCTCATCTTAAATTTAAACATTTACGTTTCCACAGGTTTTTTAAATTAAATTAAAACACCTTTCTTTAATATTATATAGATTGGTCTATTTTGGGTGCAGTTGACAATTTATGTATATTTGATACCATTCATTCATTTATGTATACATATAATCCGGACAGTATTATATTTATTTTCTAGAAAATTCATTAAAACCAACAACTATAATACCAATACTTGGGAAAACATGATCCTTTAGTCGACTTTAGACTTATTTTTCTTAAATTAAAACTCTTTTTTTATGCTCAACTGGGATTCGCCAGTTGGATTCAGTCTTGACTTCTTATTATTATTTAAATGGCTTTCTATTGGAGATAGATTAAATATAGGATATAATAATAATCTACTATTAATCACTATTAATTAATTAATTATTATATTTTATATCAATATTATTATAATCTATTATTAATCACTATTAAATTATTAATCTACTATTAAACAGAAGCTTAGCAAAGATTTTATTTTGCTTTAAACTTTAATTTTTAATCAGTTTTAGAATAGTTTACACAATTTGATTATCTCAGCTATTTGTTTGCCTATCTTATTCAATAAATATATCTGTATTAATAAGCTTCTAAATAGAAAAACAACAATTCGATTTAAATATGTATGTACATATATTTTAATAATATTTTCTACATATATAGAAATTAATAAGCCAAATTGTCTCTGTGAGTAATTAAGCTTAAGATAATCACTTGCCATCATTTCCGTCCGACATATGTACATATATGCATAATGAGATATTCGATTAACTTTGTTCTTTTTTTTAAGTGTATTTATGCAATTATAGTTTATAGGTGGGTGAAGTTTGTCTACTCACTCTGCGACTGATTTATAGGCAATAGGTCGGGGGAAGGAGGGCGGGCATCATCGCACTCAACACCTTGTCAAAATTTGATTTGCTCTTTTGACGGCACGAAAAAGTTTTCTGTGTGTGTGCAGCATTTTAAATCAAAGATAACAAATCATCGATCAGCGGCTTGGATTTGTGGCTGCTTCAACAACCAATTTGTCAAAATTCGATGACTATACCCTCTTCCCCTCTTTGCCATCACTCTCTCTCTCTCTTTCTCTCTCTGTCTCTTTTATACTTTGTGTGTCCCTCTTTATGGTTCTCCCTTTTCACATTAACATCTAGTAGTGCCTATTTATAGGCGCCGTAAAATGCAGCCCATGACTATTAGCTGCTTGTTGTTGTTTGACAACAAATAAGTACAAGGACTGCTCATCGTTGCTGTTGTTGTTGTTGTTGTCGTCATCATCTTTGTCGGCGGCGTTACACATCATTGACAGCAAATTATCCACATTACCTGAATTGTCAGACCGGTCGGTCGCCCATTAGCCATTACGATGGTGTGAACGTGACCTTTGGTGGCCATTAAATGGCACACTTTGAGTCCATGAGTATTTTGTTTGTAGCTCGGAATTGGAAATTTATGCGATTCTTGACACTAGTTGCGTGTGGGGTGCCCGCTATCCCCGAAATTCCCCAATCCCCCGATCCCCCGATCCACCACTACCACAACAGATACACTTTGTGGAGGAAAACTACTGGCTGTGGCATCCACATGGTTTATAAGGTGTGTGTTTGGGTTCCTTTTTTTTTCCTTTCCTTTTCTTGTTTTTTTTTCTGTCTTTCTTTTGGTTAAATAAAGATGATATAAATACGAATGATATAAAAATCAGATGCCTAAACGATTTACTGGTTATTGACCCATAAGACAGGAAACTCCATCTAATTGGAAAGTATTTGTTATTAACAGGTGTCGGGTTCGTTTTAGTTTTGTCTTTTACATTCTTTTTTTTATCACATCATCTCTATTCGAGTTTTAAAGCAAAACCCATACGAAAACTAACTCCATTTTATTTAACCAAATTCAGCTTAAAGCAAAATAATTTAGATTTAGGACCAACAATAAGAAAAGGGAGTTTTGTATATTAAGTAAATAGATATCAATAGATGTAGATACATATCTATAATATAAAACCAAAGTAAATCCTTTAGATCCATTGTAATTGTTGATTTTACTTCACCAATTACTCAAAAAATTGATCTTCTTAAATAATATTTCTATTAATTTTTATATTTATATATTTTAATAAGGTTTATTCTCATTTGATGTCCAATTTTTCTTCGGGACGATAAAAGTTTTCCATCTTTTAATGCGCATTGAAAGAATTCATTCGAAGAATTAAATCGATGTTTTCTTTTTTAAAATTGTTTAAAATTAGATTGAGTTTGTATTGAGTTCCAATTGAAACATTTAATCCAAAAATTCTCTCCTTATTTTTCTATCTTTGGTAAAATATTCAACTAGATTTTGTTCGCGGAAAAAAAAGCAATTGTAATTATTTGGGATGTTTTTTTCCATTCTTATTTAAACAATTGAAACTTGAAATTATGAACAATTAGCAATATGTTGCAAACACAATTAATCTTATATAAATAATGTGTATAATTGGTTGATGCATTTATTGCATTATTTTGCTGAGTAATTTATAAATAGACCACTGATAAGTCCCCAATTTGATATGTAAACCATTTTTATCAGGTTTCAACTATTTTCCTTAAACAACTCCAAAATGTCATCACCATTCCATTCTAGGCCATAATATCATTATTGTCATCACCGAATATGTCCAATGTCGATACACATCCTCCAGTCCCATTGATATATGAATGATTGTTGCATCTATTCGGATATAATGCTATTATGAATATTATTACAAAAATTCCAATATAGAAAATCATTATGTAAAGTTCCCAGTCTATTGATTCAAGAAACTCAATGGAAATTAATATTTTCTCCAGAAAATAATGATATATCTGGTATGCAACTTGAATTGTTTCATCGCGTATCTTTTGTATATAATTTGTAAGAATACTTGATAAATTCTCTGGTTCGTTCATCTTTAAAGAGCTGGTACGTAAATTGAATGAGATAAAAATTATATTTGAAATACTTCTTACAGAAATATACATATACTAAAACATATACATATATATTTAAACATTTTTACCTATGAGCATATGATTATCAACAAATAGACAAAAAGTTAGCTTCCTTTTACACTAACTTTGATACTGGGAATCAATAAACTAAGGACTAAAGGATTCGATTCCAAAGAGACCATATATTTAAATACCATGATTTTTATTTCTATTATTATTGAACAATTAGAATTTTAAACTGTGTCTTGGAAGTCCATAGTTCTCTCAGTTCTCTGGTCAAAACGCCTAACTTTCCCAGACTCGTATTTGGGCCTTTTAATAAGTTCTACATCAATTTAAATGCTAGTTTCCTCATAAAAAAACTACTTCTTTTACAAAATTTGAAAATCATTATAAATTGCAAAAATGGAGTCGAAAATTAGTTGTCAATTAGATTTTAACGCCAATTGATAGTTAGTTTTCTATATTTAAATGCTAATTGAAAGTTGCGTTTCCTAGAAACAAAAAATGATTTGTTATTGTTTTGGAATCGTCAAAAATTTAACTAAGTTAGAGCCTACCAAAGTTAAGGTTCAATGTAAACGTTATTTATAATTTTAATAATTTAATTATTAAGTTGTTAGAAAGTGAATAAAACTGATGGTAAAGTCGCAAATCGATTTAAAACAAGAATATTATTATTTATTAATTGTAACACACAATTAATTCTTAGATGACAATGGGAAAGAAACTAGAGCAACAAAGGCCTTCAGGCTAAAAACAAAATTAATTATATACATATATATATAGATATTTGTAAAATGAATTCAATTACACTGGATTGTACTTAATGATTATATTTAAATTTAATTATATAAAAATAATTTATTTAGTAATGAAACGATTTTTTAAGATAGATTCAATTAATTGTTGAATTTGTGCAACCTTTAAGATCCATTAAAATCCATTCCTACAAATGTGCCATGTGGTTACGCTAGCTATCCAATAATCGTTAATCTTAACTGCCTGCTCGTAAAATGTGTAACATATATATGTATATACATATGTATATACATACATACATATATACATACATGCATATGTATAAAATGTAGTTCTTTGACTGCTTAAAGCTCGCTGGCAAATGTTATAGCAAAACATTTAGTCCTAATAGGACTAGATAATGAACAATTGATTACTTGCAACTGTAAGAGAGCTCTCTTTCATCTATACCACCAATGGAAAGTATCCTCCTCTATCAAATGACAGCAATGACTACATTCAATCTAACAATAAGACAAGGAAATTTGCCCTTGTATATATTACTCAAGCCACTGTTAATCCCTTAAGTCAACTAAGCTTGGGTATTTAGGATTTACTTCAATGAGTGACATCTCAATTGGAAACAACAACATATAGAAAAGATATGCCATCCGGTAAACTGTTATCCAAAATGGCTGAAATTAATTTTCTTAATGAGAGCAAATAGTGGGTTGGAATAATTAAAGAGGAATATACATATACATAAGTACATACATATATATATATATATAGTTGTTGCTATCCCCCGCCCACTTTAACTTGTATGTATATGAATCTTCTCTTCTAAAATGATATTGGCTTATTGGTTAAGATTATATTAGAAAGGTATTTTTAAATTTTTTCTTTTTTCTCAATATATCTTTTTTAATTTGTAAAATGTATATATATTATAAGGTATTTAAAAGAAGTATAATTTGATTCACATTAATTTCTTTTTAATTTTCTACCCCCATCAAAAAAAAATCTTCAATATTTTTAACAGATTTCTCTAACATTTTAGATCTTTAAACATAGATTACTAACACCGATAATAGTGTTGACGTAACTGTTAAGCTAAAATCTATTTAATTTTACTTAAATTTTCTATAATGTAAGAACTTTTGTTTAATATCTATTCATAATACTTGTAAATTTCTTTCATTATTTTGGTTTCTCAATGAAACAATTTATTCTTTTTTAATATGACGTATAATAATTAGTGAGACTAGCAACTAAATCTATTTGAATGTAAATACAATGAGTATATATATATATGTATGTGTGTGTGTGTGTGTGTATATATATATATGTATATACATATATAGTATAGATGTGGGCATTATCTCATACATATATTGGCCTCACTCTCACAATCGATTGCGAGGCGGAAACCATAAACCGGAGGCACTAACACTTGATTGCCTATTTTGAGTCCCGTGGAAATGAATCAAGTGAAAATGTGAATGAATTTCGCACGTTTTAAGTGGCAAATTAACGGGTACTCAAAGAGCAAAGGAATAGAAATTGAAATATCAAACAGTTTGCCTTTATTTTTGTTCACTTTTCATTGTACAGGTTTTAAAAACAATAAACTTTCCAAGCGAGAAATAAACCACCTCAAGTATTAGCAACAGCAACAACAACAACAAAAACAAGAATAATAACTCAGTGGTGTATTTGTTGTTAGGATGTTTGTTTATTTGTTTAAATTTAGAATATCGACCACATTAAAATAGCAACAGCTTCAAAAGCTTCTCAAGTGGCAAAGATGAGAAAATGGAGAGCCATTAAACAGTTTTTCAAGATGTATTATGGTTTCGAATGCCGTGAAGCACATTGTTAACTGAGACCACAAACCGAACCAAACCAAATCAAGCCCAGCCATCCAACCATCGCCACCACCGCCCCCTTATACCACCCAATTTGTTGTGCCAGCATTAAGAAAAAGGGGCCGAAGTTCAGTTGACCCCGCGGGTAATTTGCACTTCAAAGAGGCCCATGCAATGTGTTTATGCCATCAAGTGGGCCAGCTGGTGGGCATTCCCTTCATCCCCCCTCCCCTTCCTACACCTACCTCCCTTAAAAAGATCTATGGCATTTATGAGTAACGGGGCGAATGCCATGTGCTAATGAGCCTGGAATTCCGTTTTTGAAAACCAAACCAAAGCGAACCCAACCACCACCACCACCACCACCACCACCACCACCAGCATCATCATCATCATCATCATCATCATCAGCAACAGCATCAGTATACCCCACTCCCATTACCCACTCCACAACCATCTAATTATCTCACATTATTGCCCAGTAAGTGAAATAATCTGTGTGCAAAGTCAAAACTGTCTACGCACCTGACACGACAGCATTGCCAGAAGCAACATCATCATTAGCATCAGCATCAGCAACATCAACATCAGCAGCAACATCATCGTCATCGTCATCGTCATTATTATCATCATCGATCCTTGTCGTGCGCCAAAAGCAGCTGTCAAATCTCCAGTTGACAGCCACTTTCATTTCGATGCATTATTAAAATACAGCAATGGCAACATCCTGACATCCCCAACCACCAGCTACTGCCACCACCCCCTGCCTATCTACTTCAACCATTCCATAACATTGGATAGCGTTTTTCCCATAGCAACTTCTTTGCCCATTTGCAACCCACCGCAGCCCAGGTGAGGTAAAGACCGTCTCAGACATCTTGGCGACTGCTGGAGCAAAACTCATGTTTATTTTCATGGGAAAGTCAACCATGGGGGCCGCTGCTGCTGCTGTTGCTGCTTCTGTTGCTGCTGCACTTGGCAATCTACTAGCTGCTGCTGCTGCTGCCTGTTTATGTGAGTTTTTGTTTGTCTCTGTGTGTGTGTGTGTGTTTGCGTGTTTGTATGTAAATACAAGTACGCAAAACTTCATGCCGAGACCAGGGACCCAAATGCCCATACTCATACTCATTCCCATTGCTTTTGGCCCTGGCCCGGAACACACGCATCGCGTCAGCGTCAGCGGCGCAACAAAGGCACGTGTAAACAACAACCGGAGCAACATAGTCCCCGGCTACAAGCAGCAGCAGCAGCAACGGCAACAGAACCAGCGGCAGTTCCAGTTCCCCACAAGTGACGATATAACAAGTGAAGTTAAAGTAAAGGCACTTGTTGGCACGTCGAAGTTTTTATACCCTTGGGAAGCTAATTTGCATTAGTTTAATACTTAAGTTACTTTATATGTTTGCGCTTTTCTGTTACCATCGAAGTTTTTCCAACTAGAGTGGAAATTGTACAAGTACCAACCTAAATACACACACACACACACACACATATATATATCACTTATTGAAATATTTTCAGGAAAATGATCTTGAAAATCTCGTCAATTGTTACAGCACAAATTTAAAAAACTTTCATTCATCATTCCTTTTTTAGTAATGTGTTTAAACAATTTAAATAGAAAACGTTTTTAATTTGTTTTCTATTTTACATGTATTTAGAAAATTTATTAGCAGTATTTATTTAAAATTCGTTTATTAAATTTCTACAATTCTGTGATATAGATTCAATTTCTAGTCAATTTTTTGAAAACTTTTTAAACCGTTTTTTTTTCCAATATTTGAAGACAAAAAATTTCTTACTCTTGACAAAAACACCAGAAAGTATTTTTAAAATCTTAATAGATTCTTTTAAATTTATTAATTAATTTCAAAATTTTCTTTCATTGATCCCAAACTCTTTAAGAAAGTTGCAATAGTCCTTTGTAAAGGGTATATAATAAAAAGGGCATCTATGATTTTTCATTTTTTGTCTTGTATTTTTTTCTTTGTTTTTTATTGTTTTTTTTTTTTGTTTTTTTTTTTTTTTTTGATATGAATGCAGGCCGCCAAGGCGTGGCGCGGCAGACAGAGTGGCGTCACTAGGTTGCCTTGGTGTGGGCCGATTCCAGGGAACTAAAGGGGTCTCCACTGAAGTTGGATTGGTTTGTGTTGAGTTGGGTCGGTTTGGTTTGGTTTGGGTAGGGTAGGGTAGGGTAGGGTAGGGTAGGGTAGGGTCGGCTCAGGTCGGGTTGGGTCGATTTGGTGTTATGAAAACAACGGCAGCCAAAACCACTTGGCAAAGGCCGCACCTCGTTGTTAGCCTCAAATGGTAAATGGTCGACAGTTTGATATGCGGTTTGGCAGTGCCAGCAAAATATCAGTTTGCCATTGCAGCAAAAGTAGTGCGCCACCAGTTTACAGATTTTTGCTGATTTAATTTTTGACTTTCTCTACACCGTTTTGGCCATGGATTCAATGGATGATGATGGCATGGCTGGCTATATGTTAGGTGGGTGGTTGGGTGGTCCAGTCCAGAGAACTCGTCAAATGTTTACAAGCAAATACGCCACATCATCACACAAGGCAAAAACAAGGGGGGAGAATTAGAGAAAAAAAAAAAAAAAAACGAAAGAAAGAAAGAAAAAGAGATGCTAAAGTCGTAGCCTAACTGTAACTTTTAGGCCAAGAGAATTTATAGTTTTGTGGCATATCTTGTTAAGTCTTCTATGGGGGAGGTTGGGGGGTTTCTTTTCCCTACCAAAAAGAAGAAAAAAAAGAAACACTGAGAACGAGAGAGAAAGAGAGAGGGAGAGAGAGATATAGATAGGGAGAAGAAGCAAGGCAGAGACAATAAGTTGGAATTCGCTTTGATCTTTTCGCACTTTTAAATGTTTGAGAAATCTGTGTAAAAGGCATATGAATCGGATTTCGGAGAACCAATAAAAAATTAATGGCAGCATTTGCTTATTGTTGTTGTTGTTGCTGCTGCTGCTTATTGTTGTTGCTGGTGTTATTGGGCGATGTTGCCGATGCCCCGGCTATTTGTTTTTTAAATTTTCTGTTTGATAATGCGCACCACAAACAAAATGGGTGGCAAAAAGTGAAAAATAAATCCCCCAATTCTCAATATCAATACCATCCCAACCCATCCTCCATCCATCCCTTGTAAAGAAGATGTGCAACTAGTTCAATGGAAAATCTGCCAGTTGCTGTCGTTCCTGCTGCTGCTGCTGCTTCTGCTGCCACTGATGCTGCCGTTGTCTCTGATTTACATTTGATTCGATTGGAATGGAAGTCGGAATTTTCTTTTGGCAATTGCAGATTAATGCCCTGACAGCTGCCTTCCTTGTGGTTGGTCTTGGCATTGCCGTTGGCTTCTCAGGTGTCAGGATACTTTACGCTGATTAGATAAGCATTTGGGAAAATGTGTTAAGCCTTGTTTGGCTTTTGTTTTCCTTTAAAGCCAACTTTTCTGCGGGAGTCAGCCGATCCAGAGTTGCTGCCAGGCAGCAGCAACGCCAGCGCCAGTAGCGCAAATGGCATTTTTATTGAGCCATTAAAATTTTTTCGGCCTGTTCAAGTGGGCTAGATGGCGATATCTGGCGGCCAGGCATCCGCCGCCTCCCCTTTACATTTTGATTAACGTGCTCGTTTTGGTTTCTCTTTTTTTTTTTCTCGGTTTTTCTTTTTTTTTTTTTTGTTTGTTGCCAAAATCCTACCTAAGGGGATAAACTTGTGAAATATTTTGGGATTTGTGAGACTTAGGGCAATGGTGCCATTCCCCTTAAACGCGACTGAAGGTGATTAGGCAGCAATCCACAATTTTTATTTTCCTTTTTTTCATTTTTTTTTTCCTATATACCCATTACTTACAAACCAAAAAAAAAAAAAAAATAAAATAAAACCAGGATGTATTAAGTTGGTGTTAATGTTGGTTAACTGTTAACTTAAAGCTAAAGATCGTCTTAAGATCCAATCGTAACTGGAAACCATTTAAAGATTAACGCCTTGCAATATAATCCTATCCTATATAATTCCAAAGATAATGATTTTGATTGGAGTTTTGAATGATAAATCCAATTAATTTTATTATATTTATTTAATATATTAAGATCTTTAATAAATTTGTCTCTTATATACTAACTGCATTAGTTATTAATTATTAACATTTTTATTAATAAATGTAATCCAACTTCTGTTTTATGTTCAAGTATTAATTTTTAAATCGGAATTCGAGATTTAAAAACTATTTGGTATTGAACTCAATTTTAGTTTTTTCATTTATTAAATGTTATACAATTTTATTTTATATTTTTTATATTTGAATTTGCATAACAATCTTGTTTCTAATACAAAAATTAATGAAATTGTTAACTTTTGCTTAAATTATGAACTTTAGTTTAATTGATTGTTTAATAATTTAATTTCATTAAATAATGAACAATCTTTTTTCACATTAGTTTGGTTTCTTTAAATATTTTAGAGTCCTAAAATTATTTATTTTAAAGTTTCTTAATTTTCCTATATAATTTTCCTGGGTATAAAATGTTTCATATGGTTACAGGACATTTTTGATTTTATTTGGTTGGCTTTGTGACTTTCTTGTGGCCAGCGATGGCCAACTGTGACCATTTCGCTAAAAGATTTATGTCTAAATATTTGTTTGTTGTTATAGGCCTGAGCCTCATTAGCTGCATTATAAGTCTCCATTGCCCATCCGACCATTGCCCATTGCCTTATGGCCAACCATTTTTTGGTGTTCCTTTACCCTAACTACAAACTTTTATCCTGGGGGCGCGTGCGTGTCCTTATCACATGAATGTCATTACGCACCTTGCCTAAACATAACTTTGAGACCCTGTCTACCCCAATCCCCAATTCCAATCCCAATCCCCAATCCCCCCTTTCCCGACCATATACCCATAAGAGACTCGTCTCCAAGCAAAAGTGCGAATGCGAATGCGAATACGTGAGTTCTGCAAGTTATGTGCGCGTAAGTGAATGAAATTACCGTAAGGCATTTAACCAATGCAAGAAAAGCGCTCAGAATAGATACATAAATGACAATGCCAGGCACAGGCACAGGCACAGACAGAGACAGAGGCACAGACACAGGACGACACAATCAGAGTTGGAGGTGTAGATGTAGATGGAGTCAAAAGACAGTACCAAAAGGAGCTGCTATAGCTGGCTAAATGTGGAGGGCTCTATGTTGGATTCAGGATTCAGCCACAAAACGTTTAAAGACGACAACGCCAGCTCAGCGCACTTGGCATAAAAATTTTGTCCTGTCTCCTTGACAATGGAAAGAGAGAGAGAGAGAGAGGAACCGGGGTGGTTGGGGGCGGGGTGTGATAAGGGGGCAACGAGAATGGTGGCGGCGTCGCTTATCGTTTTGACAGGAATATCTGCGCTTTCTAAATGCCAACGTCGTCGTTTATGACGCTGACTGCTGCGCTTACGATTGAGTTTGCTTGCTGTCATTTTACCACTCGCCCCCCCCCCCCCCCCCCCCCGTTACTCCACTCCTTCCATTGAGGAACACCAACAAAATAGAAGAAAAATACATCTAACCCATCTCCTTTGCCCCCTTCTTCTTAGTCTCACCGCCCCCTCCCCATCCCTTCACACAGTCAATCTCACTCGCTCTCTCAATCTTTCTGACTGCCGTGCGCCGTAAAAACGTGCTGTGCCTGGTTGTTACTTTAATGGCTTTTACTCCGCACGAATCCAGAGTAGAGTCGTCTCCGTCTCCGTTGCCATCTCCGCCGCTGTCATCGTCAAGCGAATTATGGAAGCTGAAGCTGCCATCGTCGACATCGTCATCGCCTGGCTTTGTTTTTCAGCACTTTCGCGTGCCTGCGTGTGTATTTAATAGTCTGTGGTTTGACATTGACTATACCTATACATATATATATACATATATATATATATATATACATAAGTATAGTCTTCTTGCTTTGCTGTGCATTAATGCTTCCCAAGCTGTAATCTGGCTAAAGGGCTGCCAAATCTACCACCTAACAATTCCCTCCCCAACCAAACATCTATCTGTCTATATAGATCTCAAGCTACCTGACTGAATTTCTCTCTGTATTACCTATCCATCTAACCTCCCACCAACGCCATTCGATTATCGTGTCAAATTTTAATTACTTAAAATTACAATTTGGCTTTTTAATGCCCAAGACTTACGTTGCGTTGGCAGTTGTCAACACTGTCAGAGCCTCTTTTGGTCATTAAACATTCGTCCTCGTACTCCCAACAAACAAACAAAGAAGCAAGCAAACAAGCAACCAAAAATAAGGCCATGAACTTGAAGAGAATTTTAAAGGCGGTTAAATAAGACAAACAATTGACTTACTATGTAGATGAACTGGCTCATAAAAATGTCATAATACTGATGAACTTTAAACAGGTTTCGTCCTCCAAAAATAAAAGGACATTTATCATTTGAACTCTCAATACTCATTACAACAATGTAAGTTGTTTGAAATCTAAAGTCATGAATTATTTATATTTATTATGCTTTTATTAAATTCATTCAACTAAATGAAGTCGATAATCGTTATTAATATTATATTTTTAATACCATATACTAAATCTAATCTATAATCTATATAAAAACAAGAATATGAACTTAATATATATACAGAGAAACTAAATATTAGTATTTTAACTGTTCATACGAGGATGTATAATAAATTTTAGTTGAACTCACCAAGTATAAAGTCTAACTAAAGTTTTAAAAATGAAAAGAAATTTTGTTATCTTTGCAGTAAAAATCAGTTGCAAAATTATCAAAATTAAAGTTTAAAACTTTTAACTTTTAACAAGGAATTATTCTTGGTTTAAAAGAGAGATTTTAGACCACATTTTTACATTAAATAACATTTTAGTAGTTAAATTATTTTGTTATAAACTTCTTTATTAAATTTAATTTAGAAAAAATTTACATTTTAGTTGCTAAATTTTTTAGTTTTTGACTCTTTTTTTTATTAAATTTTTGTAATTTTCTTCCACTTTTGCTTAAATGTGTTTTCAACGTGAATATATATTTACTTTAAGGACATTTTCCCTTTCGTTTTATCTACTTTATGGGCTTTACAGTTTTCCCTTTTTTTCTTGGGATTTTTTTTTTTTTTTGGTTGTTGTAAAACCTCTGCCAAATCGACAACGCAAACTCATTTTTTCTTAGTAGCTCAGTAGGAATATATAAATATATATCTATCTACTTATCGGTGGCATCTTTGGTTTAAAATCTTTAGCTAACAGCAACAGCAACAACAAGAAGTAAAAGAATGATAGACTTAGGCAGCGTTAGTCCTTTAATATGCCTAGATTGACGTCGATTATGCATTAATAGGACACGCACTATAAATAACGCGCCTTTTTGCCTATCCTTGCCCGTGACGTCTATGGGCTAATGAAGGCTTTTTTCAAGCATACGTTTGACGTTGCCGCCCCTCTTTGAGTACTCCCCCTTTTTCATAGATCCTAACCAGATTCAGAATTCAGACTATTCAGCAGAAAAGGAAAAAAAAAAAAAAAAACATCCTCCTCCCCCTCTCCCGCTTCTTTGCCACACCAAGAGCTTCGAATTTTGCGCTGACATTGATTGATTATAAATCGGCATACATTGCAAATCCAAAGCGCACACAATAACAAAACTGCTGTTGCTGTTGTTGCCTTATCCTTTGTGAATTGTTGTTGTTGCTGCTGCTGCGGTTGCCTTTGTTTGGTCTGTGACAGCTTTTAATCTAGCACAAGGCAACAACAGCAACAGCAACAGCAACAGCAACAAAGGCAACTAAAGTGCCCAGAACTGCCATATTTGAAAATCACTTTACTTCATATTCGGACTAAGAGCCAGAGAGAAGAGAGAGAGAGAGCGAGAGAGAGAGAGAGCCTGAGACTTTAGCCAGTTGTCATTCAGTTTCAGTTTCTAATGGTTCGTCGCTCATCGGACATGGCGTTAATGATGCGGTTTTTGGTCAGCATTGTCCATTCAGTGTTACCCCAATTCGTTCCCTTTTTCCCACACACTTTTTACCCATTACCTTTCATCTCAAATGGCGTATACGCAATTTACATGATTGTCTCATCTCATCATGGTCGTAACCAGAGAACTTTTTAAACTTTAATTTTAAGTCTAATGGCCTTTTATCACTAATTGCTAAATAAGAAAAACTTACCATAATAGCATTTATTTTATTTACAAATTGTAACTTGTATATACTTATATATACTTATTATATATTTTACATACATCTATGTATGTATAAGTGTATACTATCTATTATGTAATTTAATATATATTATTTCATAAAATCACTTGGTTTATTTATATAAAATTAATTGTTTCAGATGTCTTGGTACAATTACCTTTTTTTTTGTAACTTTTTAGTTGTTCTTATTTCGAATTTGAATTTTGCTTTTTTTCTAATTTTTTATTTCTCTATTTTGGAGCTTTATATGTTTTTCGATTTTATATGTTTTTCCTTATAAACTTAAATCATGCTCCATTTAAATGAAAGACAACAACAACATTTTTATATAAATATATCAATATTAATAAATACCAAAACTATTGATATAAACTAAAACCATATTTAAATTACGTCAACGAAGAAGAAAAAAATATAAAAAAGTTGAGTTTTATCAATATAAATGCTTTGAAAGTCTTTAATAAAAGCTTTTCAATGTTTTTTCTTTTTGCCACATCATTGAATTTAATCAAAATTTCTTTGTTCTTTTTTTTTTTAGTTTGAAATGGTAGAATAAAAAATGTTGCAAGGCAATTGTTGCAAATTTCTTGGTCAATTTTATGCATTGATGATGCAAAATATTGTGTATGGTTTCATTTGATTTAACTATGATGAACAGGAGCTACTCTTATTGAACGTTTGGATGCCTTGGCCATGTCCCTGGATTGAGGTCCGATCAAAAATGTGTGCGTGTGTGTGTGTGTTTGGTTTTTTTTTTTTATTTTTTATTTTTTCTTGAACTGGCCATAGTTGATGGCACGTTTTTGATTTCAATTGCTATTGCCAGTAGTTTCACTTGACTTTATGTTCACTGCTGTCTGGCCTATATAGGTTGCTTGGCGCCATTTTATGTACGTAGCAAAACAAAAGTTATGGCCCGATTTTCCACCGCCTCTCAACGGCGGGCATAGGCAGGAGGACCCAATAGAGGCAGGCAATGGCAATGCCAATGGACGGGGGCGGGGGCGTCTTGTAACAAGTGGGACATTTGCCAGTTGTCGTTGCTGTTGTTCTTTGTTGCTGTTGTTGTTATTGCTGATGTTGTTGATGTTGCTGGCAGCAATAAAAACAAGCAAAAAATGTTGACTTCGGCAGCTTAGGCGCCACCCTTTTTGCCTTTTGGCCAAACTTACGCATATAATACGAAATCGGCATAAGTATATGTGTACATAATAAGATTCCTAGTGTTTTTTTTTTTCCTTTTCCCTTTTTTTTTTTTTGTTCTTTCTGTTTCATTCTTTCTTTTGGGTTTTTCGTTTTTTTTTTTTTCTTTTTTTGTTGTTGTCGTTTTTGCCTTCCCCAACTCCTGTTCTATGATAATTTTAAGCAACAAATAGGACCGAAGGCGAATGGCAATGCCAAAGAAGGAAGATGGAGAACCCATCAGCCAAAGTCAATTACGTGGCGCTTTCACAAATCTTTTGCCACAACAATCGTGTGCGTAGGCATTCCTACCATGATGTGCGGATGCAGGGTGTGAGTATGGGTGTGTATACATACATACATACATCCATACATACATATACTGTGGGGGGGGTGGTTGTTTTTCAGCTATGGCAAATTAATAGAGAATACAAAACAACAACAACAACAACAACAATATAGAACACACATCTAACAGCAAACCATAGAGAAACGACCCTCCCACAACCATAAAATGTAATGTCATAAGTGCTGAACCTAAAACATTTGCGCTTAGCGTGCTCCACTCATATCCTTGTCCTCGTAATAGAAAAGTAGCTTCTTCTTCTTCTTCTTGATTCTACTACTACAGCAACTGCCACCCATCCCCCCCCCCCCTCTCCTCTCTACTCACTCAATATTACGCCAGAGGGGTAAAATATTCGGATTAGTTATGCTGTTGGTCTCCCTGCCTGCCCGACCCCCCCTTGCTTCCCTACTGCCCGTACAGGCCCTGGAGCCCATCAGGGTAGTTGGTTGGTGGGTTGATTCGTTCGTTCGTTCGTTCGTTCATTTCTTGGTTTCCTTTTGCTTAGCTCTCCCATACCAAGAATCTATGTAACTAATTCCATTGTTATATATTGTAGTTTCCTTTTCTGGTTAACTGCTGCATTCATTGCTCACAAATTGGCAGGCAACACTGAAGGATTTCCAAATGCGTACAAGTAACTGTTGCTTGTCAAGAATTTCATTCATGTTATTTAGCTGGGCAAGTTATTTGTTAACCATCAACAGAATACTGGGCCCCCCAATCAGTTAACTTGGCCCCACCAGCAATTGTTTCCTGCTAGCCAAATAAAAGGTGTTGTTCGTTTATGGTATGTAGGTGAGGTGAGGGGAGGGGAGGGGAGGGGATGGAGTAGCTTTAAATTGTTGCTCTAGTCACGTATTTCATATTTCTATAGGGAGGCCATTAATATATCGAGATTTATGTATTAAACAATAAATTCTCTAATATTATTAATTAAACTATAATAATAAAAACATTTGCCTGCACCCCCCCCTTTTTTTTTTTTTTTTTGGTATTTTCGCTCTCTCTCTTCATTTTTACTAAATTAAAAAGCAAATGACAATCAAATTTGTTATCAAATTCAGTAAATGTTAATAGTTTAATTTTACTTGTTTCGACTTTTATACGTTTTACGTTATGCGGTTGCGGTTTTTCAACGTTATATGTATAACAGTTATAACTGTGCACTTTATTAAAAAACCATAATTGAATTTATTGTGCAACCTGATAATTGGTGACTTTTGTTTTGTACAAAATACTACAAACCGATAAAAGGGAAGCTAAAATATATAAATTATATTGTAGCAGTTAAAATAGTTAAACTTTTGGGATCACATAAAGACTTTTTGTATTTTTAATTTTTAGTTTTTTTTTTTTAAATTGGAACATCTTTATTTAGTTGTTTCCAATTTGCTTTGTCATTGTGAATTTCATATTTGATTAGTTTATGATTTCGTATGCCATTTAGCATACAACTTTTAATTAATTAATAAAAAGAAAATGTGTTGAAAAATTGATTTTAAACTTAACAGAATCATTGAGAAAAGTATGCAAAATATAACTATGTGTGAGAATCAGATACGTATATAAATTTGATTTTTAATGGATAAACTTTGCCTTAGTATGTATGTATATGTAATTTTATTTTGCCGAGGAAAAGTCATCCTGGCATGGAAATGTTTGGTTATAGTACTTTCATCTAGTTCATGGCTTTATCTAAAATAACTGAACCATCTAATTGTTCAATAAGTTCATCGTTAGCCACATTGGCACTGAGGGAGGTTTGAAGTGTGGGGATAGAATTTTTTTGGGGCAGTGTTAGAGAGTGCTGGTAACCCCTACAGCTTCAGGCATTCCACAATTGGATGATGATGATGATGGTTTTTCTTGTTGCTTGTTTAGAATATCCACGCAATGAATAGCCAGCTTAGGCAAATGGAAAGAAGCTACAGAACAGTTAAAGCAGATAAACCCCCCCAAACTACCCAAACCATCTACAAACCCTCAGGGCCCGGGCTCAAGTCGTGCTAAAACCCGAAATTAGGGGTGGCAAAAGTGGGCGGTTGCTTGGTTTAGTTTGGTTTGAGTCGCATTGGTGAGCTTGTCTATGTATGTATGTGTGTGTCTGTGTGTGTGTGCGGGCCCCTTCTTACGCGCCATAAAATTTAAAAGCGAGCAAAGCATTTTAGCTCTGGTGCAATTTATTAGACCGGCTCATCGCGGCGCATTTTGTGCCTTTGCGTAACAATTGCCTTCATCTGTTGATAAATCCTTGGCATGCTACCAAGTAAATTGAAAATATATTGTGTGACGCCGCCGACGACGCCGCCTCCATCTCCAATTCCATATACCCGCCATTCTATTTCTCGTATATCCATCTATTCGCCCCGCCAAAGGTGGACTTTCTGGCTGACTATGAGAATGTGCAGCGAACTGTGTCACAGTTCTAATTATCCACGCACATGTCTCTGGCATTGTCGTTAGTATCCATTGGATTTTAAGGCGGGCAAAGCTTTAAGTATAAACGTTATAGTACAGAAAGATGCGCATAAGCTGAAGCAGGATACGTTTCGCGCTTCCGTTTCTGTCTTTTATGCAACTGCATTGGCCGCCCGCTGGCAGCGGCATTCAAAACAGCAGCCAACAGCCAGTTACAGCACACTAGCAGCACCATCAGCAGGACCAAGCAGGACCAGCTAGCTTCAGATTCAGCTCACCAGCTGTGCCGCCACAAGCTGCCTTCGCTTTTCGATGTGGCGTGAAAGTTATGAATTTTAAACATTTTCTGGCAGCAAAAAAAACGCCCCTGCTGCAGGCCACATCCATATATTAGTGCAGCAGGAGCAACAACAACAACAACAACAACAGCAACACCAATACCAATGGCAGTGTCCTCGTCGTCGTTGTAGTCATCGTTGGCAACTGTAGATTTATAGCTACCAAAATCTACAATTGTGGGTTGGTCCTGCTCTCTCAGTCCATACAAAAAGTAGTTTACGTAAAAAAATGGAAATCTTTGTAATTGTATAAGAAATAAAAAAAAAAATTGAAATGTAGGCAAGTTGAAATTGAAAAAGAATATGGAATACAAAAAAAATATAAATTTATCATTTGTCTTCACTAAGAGCTTGAATTGGTCCATATATCTACATCTGTTTGAAGACACTTTCTATACTTATAGTTGACCAGACCGAGAGAATACAATGGATTGGAAGCTTTGTAAAAGTGTAATCCTCGACCGATTTTAATAATGTAGCCATTGCTAAGACTAAAAATAAAAGTGAATTATTAATTATTTGTTGCTTTTGGATGATTAAGCTATGTATATGGAACTTACTATATTCGTCGATCGTGTAGCGATTCTTCATATTTAACAAAACATGTTATATTTCTTCTTTCTAGATCGGCTTTGATTTGTCCAATGTTTGATTTTTGTTGATCTATATTTTTGCCATCTTCTTTGGTAACTAAACGGAAATACTTAATATTTTTGCATTTTGTAACAGCAAGCTCCAAGAATCGAACAAGATTTTGATACTATAAAAGAAATAATTCGAGATTTGATTCACTTTTCAATTTAATTACGTGGCTAACATTACCTGATAATTTTGTGTCATATAAGGCTCTTCGAGCAGAATTTCAATTGTCTTATCATCCATGTATTGGCCAAATATATCAATATAATCATATCCAATATCATTCTCTTCAATGCATATATGGTTAACTACCTTGCCCAACATTAGTTTACCATTTACACGTCCCTTAATTGCGTCGGCGCGATCCATGTATTCCTTGATACGGATTAGGAAGCCTTTTCTTTTAGTTTCATCAGGTTCCCCATTGACAAAGCCCATTAGTTGGGCTATGCCATCTTGATATAGAGTCTGTGCCTCCAATATTCGTCCGTTCTGATCGCATTCTACTGCGCGAATCAATAATTCCTTTGCTAGCAGTGCCGTACTCATTTTTAGCTAAATTTATTAAATCCCTTAAATAATGGTTTTGTTAGAAACAACCGAAATCAGCTGATTGCGTCATGATAACTTAACAGAAATCAGGGTTGGCTGTTGTTATTCCACTGGTACTTGCTGAGTGACGTCACAGGCTATTTTTCTACTTTAAATACTCTTCAAAATATAAATAACAAATAATAACAATTAACTTTAAATCGTTTACGTGAAAAATAGTTTTAATTTTCAAGATCATTTGTGAATATTAAGAAGAAATATTTTGAATCATATCTTTGTTAGGCAAACTCATTAATAACTCTTAGATCACTGCTCTATATATTAGATAAATCTAATTTTATTAGCAATGCACATGTTTTTTACAGAATAACATGTACTGTCTTTGATACTAAAACAGTTGTCGTTCTAATTTCGATTTAGTTTTGCAGTGAAGATTTAGTTAACATTTTGCGGTTAACAGTTGCGACTCAATTTCCGTTAACCGATTGACACACGATAGTGGCGCCAGAATATAAGAATACTGGTACGGCGGCATGGCCATGGCCCTTTGCACGATCAGTCAGTATTTCTATAATTTTGTTTTTATGTAACAAAATGCTTTAAATTAAGAAAAATGGACAATAATGTTTATTCTGACGTGTGCACTTATTTAAGATATGACATAAAACAAATAAATAAAATTATTAAAAGAAATGAACATACAAATAATTGAGCTCGATGTGTGTGCTTTGAGTGTGAGTGTTTATCCTTACAAATACATACATACATACATACATAAGTGGATTTTGAAAATAAACAGAATCGTTTTAGCCTGCAACGACCATTGGCATTTGAATTTGAGTGCTCGTGTTTTTTTTTTTTCAATTTTGTTTTTTTTTTCTTTCGTTTTGCTAGCCATAAATATTCACTTTGCTTAAGGTTTATGTCAGTTACAAGCAATTACCTGAAAACGAAAGCGTTTTATCGCTAGCCCGCAGTCCCAGGACACTCGGTATGCCACATTCACATTCACGTCCACTTCCACTTCCTCCTTCACCTTGCGCCATTTCCACTTTGTAAGAAATTGAATTTCACTAAGCCAAATATTAATTTATTTGTGTTTTCATTTCTTTTGCGCATTGGCAGGTGATTGACCATGATGGTGACTTCCTCTGACTCTTTGCGGCTTTGCGCATCCAATTCCAATCGAACTTTTGCCCGCCAGCGTCGCCAGTCAAAGTTGAAAAAAAATAATAAAAATAACAAAAAAGAAAAAATAAAATAAACGAAAAGGAAAACGTTTCGTTTCGGTGCGTGCTATTTGGGGCGGGGTTTTTAGGATGGGTGGGTGGTTGGTTGGTTGGTTGATGGTGGCCTCTGCCCCAACTCATCCTGTATTTTTATTTATGTCATAAATTTTAAGCCATTGGGAGCTGTGAACGAGAACGTGACGTCAGCTTATGGTTCACATTTTTAGGGCTTAAATTTTGTATTTTAAATGTGTATATTAAGTAATACAGAGCAAGAAAGTAAAGTCATTTAAGGTGATTTGCCAAAAAGCGCAGACTTACCTTGCCAGAACATCGGCGGAATATGCACATACAAAAGCACTACCTTATACCCTATAAAAATTTAACACAAAAAAAAAACAAACATTAGTCTCACAGTACATATTGGCAAATTGCACAATTTGTTAACAAAAATTGTAATTTCCGTTACTTTAATGATAAGCACTTCAATTTATTCTCATCTTTTTCTCATTTTTATTTTTGTTGTTTGTGTGGAGTCTTTCACTATTTTGAATTGTCCGCCGATTATTTTGATAATCACTTATCTTACCATCCCTAACATTCGTTAGTTTCGATAGCCAACGATCACTGGTGTCTAATGAGAGATTTAAACTTATTATACTGTTTCTTTTTTAATGTTCAAATAGAAGAATAGAATAGTAAAATGCTCTTGTACAATAAATTGGCTATGTTTAATTACCGTTTCATTAGTTTTCAAATGCAACAAATAAAATTGAGATAATTTCCCATCCGTTTTTAATCTTTAATACTTCGATTTGTTCTATTGACAATAAAGATTCTCTCATATGTAGGAAATCCCTTAAATAAAAAGTATTGGCTATATAATGTTTCATCAAATTAATACTTATTCAATTTAAAATTCGCCTAAAGCAAACACCAAGTGGCGTGAAGTGGCCTTCTCCAACACATTGAACTAGTAGAAGAAAGCCTCTTCAAGGGAGCGCAAAAAAAAAAAAAAATGAAAATAAAGAAAAATAAAATAAAAAAAAAATATATATATATAAATATAAGGAAAAACTGCCATGCAGGACTAACTTTTTGTTTGGAATTAGTGAATTGTATCTTGTAAAACACAAACTCAAGTGGGCTAAAGCCATTCTCGAGGCTTTAGGCCTAGAGCTCTTTCACATGTCACCCAATAATGCCCTGTGATGTGCCGAAGCCACTTGCCAGAGTGGGTCTCTCACAACCAATATGTGTGTGTGTGTGTGATTGTGTGTGTGTGTGTGGGGGGTAGGGGATATGGGGTTCAGTTGAGGAAGAAGACAGGGGGGTGGATGCTTGGGTTCAGTTCGGTTACTGGAATTGGTATCGGTTGCTGGGGCCAGTGGTTAGCTCATATTACGGGTATCTTGGCGCCAGCTTTTTATCGACGATTATTTTCTTTTTGGTTGCTGCTGCTTCTGATGTTCTTCTTCTTACTGTTGTTGTTGTGTGCGTGTGCGTGTGAGTGTGTGCCTTTTTTTTTTTCTTCTCCTCTTGCCTTTGCTTTCAATATTTGTTTGCTGCTGACTGAGTTTCCTTCTTACTTTCTTATATCTATCTATGTATGTGTCTGTGTGTGTGTGTGTGTGTGTATATTATTTTTTTTTCCGCCACTTTTGCAGCCTTTTCTCGTTGATTTTTATTTGTTTCTCTTTCAATTTATTTTGCCATTTCGTTTTCCTTTCTGCTGTCATTGTTGTTGTTGCCATTTTCATCGCTTTTATTACAAACATACATACATACATACGCACACATACACACACAAACTTACATACATACATATGTAGCTAACATTTGTGTGTCCTTCACAGTCAGTGTGCGTGTTTGTCAGTCTCTCAATGGGTATGTGTTAGTGTGTGTGTTTGTATGTGTGTGTGAATCTGTTTGTTTGCTGCTAAATGTAAGCTCAGCCCCGCCACTCATTTATGTCGTCGATGTGCCACAGCCGCTGCCACAGCCCTTCAACTCAATTCAACCCAACAAACACCACACCACACCCTCACCCATCCCTTACTCCACACCCCACTACCACCTCCCACCACCTCCTACCTCCCCCTCCACAAACCAGTACCACTTGTTCGTTAACGTTCAGTTTTCCACTTGATGCTATTTATGTTTGCTTCCATTTTTCAAGAAGGATCAAAATTTATATTGGCTAAAAAGTCCCTCGAGAGTTTTTCACAGTGAGACAGAGACAGAGCGACATAGAAGCATTGTCTGAAGTGTGAGTGAGTAGCTGTTCTGTTGTTGTTGTTGTTACTATTACTGCTGCTCCTCACACATTTACAGATGTAACAAATTGTAACACAATCGTAACTGTTTACTCTCGGGGTTGCCCATCTACCAAATCATAACCTCATGAACTTTAGCCCAATCACTCGCGCGCGGTAGCCAATGCCACCAATTCCAATTGAATTGAGTTGCAATTGTTTTGATTTTTAGCCCACGGGGCACACTCATCCTCCACCAGTGTGTGTGTGTGTGTGAGTCCTGTGTGTGTCTACATTAGAGCGGACACATGTGGTGGTCCAAAAGAAATATTTGTATTATGTTTCTCAAACCTACAAAAATATCTTCTCATACTAAACAATCGAAGAAAGTCAATGGAAAACGGTTAATCCTTGATATCCTTAATATGAACTACAAAAATTTTATGTTTTTATTCGATAGAAATACGATATAGAATTATTAATGATTTAATATATGATTGAAATACATACGTATATACATATATAAAAAGTAATTTCAAATCGGTTCATTATTGAAATAAATGTATTTAAATACATTCACATTTATCTGTAAGAATAAAGAATAAAGTAATAATAATAAAAATAAAGGATAATTTTGGTTTTTTGTGCTCTCTGTGATTTTGGCTTTCTTTCTGTTACTAATATTGACATTTTTTAATTTTAATTTTTCAACTATAATGATAATGATAGTTTAATATCTTGTCCCTAAATTAAATGTCCAGAAATCTTCAAATTATATTTATATATGTATATCTATAGCCCAAATCGGTCCTAAAATATACTCTCAATACCTCCTTACAAAGACCATTTTCCATTTTTTATCTATCTAAAGCTATAACTTTATACAACTTATAAGCTATATATATACATATATATAATTATATATGCATGTAAATAAGCTTATAACTTAATATCAAATAAAACCAAAAATTATATAATATATGTATATATGTATATCTAAATATATATCTGTAGCTATAGGCAATAAGATCACTTTGTATGATAACCATCTCTCAATTGAAGATACTGGATAAATCATTTTGTTTTGTTTTGGTCCACTCTAATATATACCTCTACTATATATGTATATACATACATATGTATATATGACTTGACTTGTCTTGACTTTCTCATATGTATTTATCGCCTTGACTCTGGTGCTGCTCGTCAAGTGTGCCAGAAATGTAATAAACCATGCGAACTGCTAGCTACTTTATTGCTCTGCAGCAACTCAATTTATATGGGCTGGCCTTTAAGGTGCCTCCGGTCCTGATCCCCAAAAAAAAAAAAAAGAAAACTGAAGAAATAGAAGCAAAACCAAGAGGAACGGTAAAAGGAAAGGACGGACGGACGAACGGACGAACGGAACGGAATGAAACGTACAACGATTTTGACTACTGCTCTATATATTCCTCTATGGTTTCCATTGTTGTGCGTCAGTTTCCCAAATTAAGCACACAAATTGATGATGTTAACAATGACGATACAAAAATTGACTGCCTCGTGCCCAGCTATCGTCTCTCTTCTGTATCCTTGTTGCCTGTGTGTTGTTCCCTTTTGCTTTTTCGGTTTTCAGCTACCAATGACTGGCAAACAAGTTTTGGCGGCCAACCGGAACAGCGCATGGGCCAACTGAAATGGAAGGAAACGGCAACGGCAACGGCAACAACTATCGCAGTCCATATTTCATATTTTTGTCTAAAAATGGCTTTAATGTTTTCACATTTGCTTTGTTGGCTTTGATGGACGCCATTGCTCACTCCAAAAGACAAACACCCCTCTCCCCTCCCCCCCCCAATCACCCCGCAATCTCTACCATCCCAACCATCCATCTATATATCTAACCATCATCCATAGTCTCTATTCCCATTCCCATTCCCACTAACATTTCCATGACCCATTCCTACCATTGACTCGACAAATCAATTGAAAACTGACAGTTGTGACTAAACGGCGCATATTTCCTTGACATCTGTGTGTATGTGTTTGTGTTTGTGTGTGTGTGTTTGTGGGAGT
This sequence comes from Drosophila emarginata, assembly GCA_037075365.1. Taxonomy (NCBI): domain Eukaryota; kingdom Metazoa; phylum Arthropoda; class Insecta; order Diptera; family Drosophilidae; genus Drosophila; species Drosophila emarginata. Next base: position 3,822,293 of record JBAMCD010000120.1, read on the forward strand.
CTGTGTGTGTCTGTTTATCTCTGTCTGTGTGTGTGTGTGTGTCATGCATATTTCTGTATTGGATTTCAAATCCATTACGCTTCATCGTTTTAGTTTTTGGGGAATTGGATATCGGCTTTTATATATCGAAAAAAAAAGAAAAAGAAGAATAATAAAAAGAAAAGAAAAAAAATATATAACAACAACTGTTGCCTACACTCTGCTCTCTATTCTGCTCTTGAATTCAGTTTCTATTCCATTCTATTCTGTTTCTATTTGTGCATTAACAAAATTCACGCACGCCATGCCATGCCATTGGCAACAGAACCATAAACAGGACCAGGAGCAGCAATAGGACCTGGGTAAAGAAATATGTCAGAGGCTTGATTTATCCTGTCCAAGTTGAAATACGCTGCGTGTTTGGCCACAATCAATCGATTGCCTATGCCACACCGACCGACCGGCTGTTTGTAACTGTCGCTCAGGGCGTGCCTAGAACTCTAGGCTCTGACTCTGACTCGCTGACTTCTACTGACAACAGGCACCCCAAGGGGGGGGGGGGGGGACCCTCCCTCCTTATCCTGATCCCACTTACCCACCCACTCAATGGGCAACAGCTGAGTGGTGCGGTAGTGGGATAATTAAAATTCCTTTACGCGCCCTGTAATTAGTTGCATTGTGGCCTCACCATTGCCAACGTAGAAACAAAACCAAACGGAGTCAGTCCAATTCGAATTCTTAATTCTAATTCCAATTCCAATTCCTTTACTTATCTTTCACTCTTTATCTATTCTTTATGGACATGTGCGTAAGCGATCCGTGCGAAAAATGGGCGCTTCGCCGCAATTACCTTCAATCCGAAACAGCTTGAAATAGATTTCACTTTAGTGATAAGCTTTTTTTTTCCCCTTGTGTTTCCAGTTCCGAGTCGGAACGCCTACGCACCTTTTGCTGTCATGCAAATCAGTTTGACTGCGACCCCACCCATACATGCCACACACACACACACACACACACACCCTTAGACACACACACACATACTCATGCGTAATGGCTGTGAAATTAGAAAAGTCTTTTAAACAGTATCGATGATATTCATGACTGGTGATGAGATACAAGAACGACAAATGTGAACAATCACAGTAAAGAAAAAAATTATTAAAATGAAAATGGAAAAATTCAAATTGAATATTTAAGTTGGAATATACGTAATACTATATACATAAATATTCTATATAAATTTATTAGATTAGTGTTGAGTAGTGCAAAGGATTAGTGGAATTATAGCCAATTGGTGTTGAAAAATATTGAAATCACTTGAAACATTTTGCGAACTAAAAAGATTGGCCATACTTAAGTTGATTTCAAAAATATTTATGGTCCATTTCCATATAAAAAATACGTTAAAATTATTAAATCTGAAAAAAAAACAAATATTTATTAAAATTTATTAAAATCAGATTTATTAAAATTTTGACTGCGGTTATATCGTTAAAAATTGCAAAAATCGGTTTGCCAGATTCCAAAAAGTGCATAAAGATATAGTTTTTCAAAATCGATAAATACAAGCTTAAATTGTGCTCTCCAGAAATTGAGGATTATTCAAAGGACTTGTTCAATATTCTTTACATTATAAGTTGGACATCTTTTGGCCGATTTTAAAAAGTTTTATGCCAATGTAATCGCCATTTGCAAAAGTAAAAAATTTTAGTAAAAGTTACAAAGGAAACAAAAAGTTTTTCATAAAAAATGCATATTTATGATATAGTGAAGCAAATCTGATAAAACTTGATCGAAATATTTATGTATATGTATGGGAAAGTAATTAAAATTTAGTATCACTTGAAAAAGAATTCAGTTATTAAAATTAATATCTTTCATTAAAAAAGATTCAACTTTTTCTTTAGATTTTATCACAAATGTTATTGGAACAAACAAATCTGTTTAATTGTGTTTATTATGAAATTCATTTTATAATTTAAGGATTTATATATTTTTGCAAATATTTGTTAAGGTTAAAAATTGATTTATGATTGAAGTATTTGGTAATTATTTAATTACAATTTGTGTGCTATTCTTATTGAGTCACAGGTTGGGAATTATTTTTTTATTGCCTTGCATTTCACAATATCGAATTGTTACTCAGTTCTATTTCTAGTGTTAGTTGTTGTTGTTATTGTTGTTGGGTGCAGCCGGAACTGGGCAAGCTTTATCATTGCGTTGCGAAATGCGAATCGGAACATCCGCTTCTAAATGCCAGGCAGTTGCTGCTTATGTAATGGGGTTACACACTTGCAATCGTCCACGAATAGACTTATCTATCTCTATATATATATATATATACGCGATAGACAGGTTTGACTTTAAATTGAAATTGGAATTGACCAAAGGCAGAGGAGACAGTGGCTAAAAGAAAGATACCAATAGATAGATAGATAGATATATATATCTAATATATACATACATACATATATATGGAGAGACAGAGAGAGGTAGAGAAAGCTGCAAAAGGAACGCCTTAAATGAGCTTATATAAGCGCTTATGTAATTTTCCCGCCAGTTTGAGATTTATAAATTTTCATTGTTGTTGCTGTTGTTGTGTGCTTTTCTTTTCGCTATTTCTCTGCTTTTTTTTTCTCTTATTTTTTGTTGTATTGTGTCCCGCATTAAGCCAGCTGGACGTTTCATTACCAGTGAGTGTTGTGTGTGTGTGTGTGTGTGTGTGTGTTTTGAGAGAGAGGTAAGCGATGGGGGGGTATCTACGGGGAGGTGTTAAAGTAGGTGGAGCTGAAACATAGAGACACTACAGCCATGGAGCTTCAGAAGTATGCAATGTAAATAAATGGATAGGAAGAAATCAACGTTAAAATAAATGACACTAAAACTGGAGACAGTGTTTGTTGTTCTTGTTGTTGTTTTTCTTTCTTTTTTTTCCCTCTCTCTCTCTTTTATATTTTTTGTTTTTATTTTTTTTTATTTCTGCTCATTTTGTTGTTGTTTTTGTTTGCGCTGGCTTGCTCTTCAATTGGCTATTAAGCAAATTGATTCAGTTAAATTTATCTTAATGCAATCTTCACTCGCCCCAGCACCACTAGCACCACTACCACCACCACCACTCCCATACCACTCCCACATTGTCCTGACTGGGCCTCCTCACTCCCCTTACCATTGCTAGTTGGCATTACCCCCCCATTCTGTCTCTACAGTCCAGAGATAGTGCATAATTTGAAGGGCATAGTAAACAAGCCAACAATTCACGCGCAACAATAGCAAAAGATACTTGTAGATACATCTCTAGACACAGCTCAGTCAGTCCGACACATGACGGGCCATGGTGGCCACGATGACGGCAAAAATAAAAACAAAAAAAAAAAAATATAACAAAAAAAAAAACGAAGAAGAATCCCAGGCCCAAAACCCATACCCAATGCCATTGCCATTGTCATTCATTCCCGTTCCCGTTCTCGTTCCCAATCCCAATCCCAGACCCCCAATTGAGCCTACCACGACGACGACGACGACGACGATGTTGGCCATAAAGCGCTCGAAGCGTGAAAAACAAGGGTGAATGTGGAAAGTTACAGAAAAAAAGCATTAGAAAATATATCTGGGCATGGCTTAAAAAGCGCGCTGTTGATTGTTTTGCTGGATAACGGCCACGATTTACCCCACTCTCTATCTCTCTCCTTTCTTCTTTACAATTCTCTTCTTTTTTACTCATCCTTTTGCCTTGAAAAACCCTGTTGCCATATACTACTAGTCCAACATGAGACATGGCCATAACCAAATATACTTAAAAGGGATCAAAAGCAATTTATTTAATTGAAACAAAAATAGAATAGAAAAGTTTAAAATGAAACAAATATCTACTCAATATTATCTAAAAATTTAGTATATATTGAAACAATTATTTATAAATTTTTAATTATCCAAATTAATTAAATCTGTGTAGAAATGTTGGTATATAATCATTAATAGATTAAACAATTAAAATGTAGAAAAGAAAAGAATTGTAAATAAAATTCCTTAACTGAATTGATAGATTGCTGATAGAGTATCGCCAAGTGGTAAGATTTCGCACATCCCCTTTAATGCCACACCCATGATACGGAAGGGCAGTAGAGTCGGGCGTATTTTGATTTCGTTGTCGCCGACAATGCGATGGATGGAATCGCTCTAAGGGTTGCTTATTCCTTTCCCGCAGGCAATAGCAAAAAAAAAAAAAAAATTGAAAAAATGAAGAAAGCAACAAAATCCAAACTATCTCTTTGCCATTTTCGTATGTGTGCTACTGGGCAATCGACTACTACTAAGCCATATAAATATGGTCATAGACTGAGCAGAGAGGGGGTAGTCGGAGAGAACTCTCCGTCTCTCACTCTCGCCTCACTCTTTTGCCAACGTCTGGCCCATTGATCGGGATCCATAAACAGCATTTTTGCTTTTGTTATTATTGCCAGCCACCATAGGCAAATCATATAAATTATGCTTACAATTTTTCTTTTCTCCCTATTTTTTTTTTTTTTTTGCCTTTGCTTTTGCTTTTAATAAGCATAAAAACTTATGATATGTGAAAATATGTATAGTAGGCGCAACAAACAAACCGGCAGCAACAACAACAATAACTACAATAATAATAAGAAAAACAACAACAACAGTTATATCAAAGTTAACATCAGGGAACATCCAAAACCATCCCAACCCAATCCAATCCAATTCATTCCAATCCAATCTAAACCATCAAAGAGGTCTGAAAATTGTTAAAGTTCAGTTGGATGGAATTTTATTTAGCTAAAACCATTTGTACTTCAGTTATCATTGGTTTTTTATTTAAATTGCTAAAGTTTTGCACATTCCTATTATTGTTGTTGTTCAAAAAAAATGAATATTTCTATGTTTTGCCTACTCCTCCTTATCAATAAATAGTTAAACGAAAAACAAGTCAAAAAAAAAAGAGAAATAAAAAGAAAAAAAAGCATTCAATTCGAAAAGCAAATATTAAGCAATATAATTTTCAATTTGAATATGAAATACTTTCAATATTCTAAAATATTTAATTAACAAACATTATAAAAGAACAGATAACTTCTTTTGATTAAGCCTTTTAAACAATTTTACACTACCTTTGATTAATAAAAGAAAAATAAAATAGTTGCATTTTACATACATTTCATCCTGATCCTTTAAAGGGCTCGCCAAAAACAATTATCTATCCTAATCTATATATTTATCTTACTTTAGAATTGTCTTTCAAGTTATAATAGAAAACAATGACAAACGTACCGTCATTACTCAGTTTCAAATATTCCGATACGGAAGCACAAATTTAACCCACAAATTCTTTTTCAAATAACAAACTCGTAAAAAAATAATAATTTTGAATAATGTTTTTTTGTTTATATATTTTTTTATTTTATAAAAGTACAAAATACAGCATCATTACATAATAATTTCAACATGACTACTAAAATTAAAAAGAAAAATAAATCAATCATTTTAACAACTTGTAATGACCCAGTTCCAAAAGAAGTATCTTGCGATGACCACCACAAATCCTTGGAGATTCATTCATCTAAAATTAATTGGGTAAAAGAAAAATTGTTATATTTTTTGATATAGTTGATACAGTTTTTTATATATTTATTAAATTAATTCAAAAATTATTTTTCTATATTTTTTGCGAACAAAAATAACAGTTAATTGTTTAAAAAATTCAAAATTCGCTTAAAAAGCTATTGAAGAATATATACATATAAATTTCCATAAAAAATTTAAGATAAAAAATCAAAAATAATACATATACATATGTTTCATATATATAATTTCTTTTAATAAAAACAAAGCAAACAAATGAAATATAATTACTGTGATATTATTTAAAGTATGAAAAAATTTATATTAATTTAAATATAATTAATTCACTTAATAATAACATTCTATTTCAAGAATAAGAGGAAATTATTACTACTATGAACAACAACAATTACAACAATATCAAAGTCAATGGCAATAATATTACTATATTTATGTATATTTTCAGTAATGAGAAATTGAAGATAAATTCATTTGTATCCACACCCCCCAAATCCACCCAAACACAGCATCAATGAAAACGAATTGTGTAAAAGTGGAATCCAAATGGCTAGAGGATGAAACACAAAGGCGAAAGCGATGAAGTCGGAGGAGAGAAGTTAAAGAAAAAGGTAAAGAAAAGAAGTTAAAACAATGTTTCTTTTGCGAAAGAGAAATTGTGTTAACATATTCGGCAAACGACAACTACAAAGAAAAACAACAGCAAATCAAATTCAAAATAATTATTAAAACAATTAATGCACAGCTCAAAGAGTAAGTTTTTCTTCAGCAAGCAAAAACAAAATAAAAAATTCTGTAAAATTCAAATGTAATTAATAAGAATTCAATCAAACATTTATTTATCATGTCTATTTTTTTATTTTCCATTTAAAGGACTCGCGAGGTATACACAATTTTTTGAGCAGAGAAAAGTTCTTATTTCTCAGACATTCAAAGTACTCTTCAGGATATTTTAATGCCAGCTGACGATAATTAACAAGGATTATCTTTTGTTCAAAGGACATGCTTATAGTACTTCAAATAACGGAGTTACAGAGATCTTACTGTCTTTATTAAAGAATTTTGATAGCTGATCCCTTTGGAAATACTGCGAGGATAATTTCCACTAGATCCTAGAAATCCTTTAATGGAAAACGATAGTCCTGCTCCTGGACAACCTAAAAAATCGTATCCTACGGACTTCGGCCATCGTCTTGGGAAGTTATAGCTTCGAAAAATGAATTTGTTTTACTTTTTTAGTCCTAAACTTATATGATACTCAAAATGTATATTAGCTAAACAATTTTGAAGAAAAAATAAAATTGAACCGTCGAAAAGTATACTCAAAAAATTAAATTGTTTTTATTGCGAAAGTTTCAGCCCAGAAGTATGCCCCACAAAAGAATATTTTGAGTGCCCAAAAGTATGCTACAAAAATCGGGGTATACCACCCAAAAGTATGCAACAAAATCCGATTTCAGCGCCTAAAAGTATGCTACAAAAATCGGGGTATACCACCCAAAAGTATGCAACAAAATCCGATTTCAGCGCCTAAAAGTATGCTACAAAAATCGGGGTATACCACCTAAAAGTATGCAACAAAATCCGAAATACGCCCCACAAAAATAGGGTATTAGCGCCCAAAAGTATGCTACAAAAATCGGGGTATACCACCTAAAAGTATGCAACAAAATCCGATTTTGGCGCCCAAAAGTATGCTACAAAAATCGGGGTATACCACCTAAAAGTATGCAACAAAATCCGAAATTCGCCCCACAAAAATAGGGTATTAGCGCCCAAAAGTATGCTACAAAAATCGGGGTATACCACCCAAAAGTATGCAACAAATTCCGATTTTGGCGCCCAAAAGTATGCTACAAAAATCGGGGTATACCACCTAAAAGTATGCAACAAAATCCGAAATTCGCCCCACAAAAATAGGTTATTAGCGCCCAAAAGTATGCTACAAAAATCGGGGTATACCACCCAAAAGTATGCAACAAAATCCGATTTTGGCGCCTAAAAGTATGCTACAAAAATCGGGGTATACCACCTAAAAGTATGCAACAAAATCCGAAATTCGCCCCACAAAAATAGGTTATTAGCGCCCAAAAGTATGCTACAAAAATCGGGGTATACCACCCAAAAGTATGCAACAAAATCCGATTTGGCGCCTAAAAGTATGCTACAAAAATCATGGTAAACCACCAAAAAGTATGCAACAAAATCCAATATTCGCCCCACAAAAGTAGGCTATTAGCGCCCAAAAGTATGCTACAAAAATCGAGGTATACCACCCAAAAGTATGCTACAAAATTTACCTCAACAAAATGATTTCTGACATCTTAACTACACTGTAAAAGTATGCTACAAAAATTTATTTCACAGTGATCTGAAAAATGCTACAAAGAGGCAGAAAAATGCAAAATTATCGATATCTCAGCTTTCCGCAGGACTATCAGAATGTCCTTTACACAGATGATAGTCCTTGTTTGTAATTTTATTTTTACATATATTTCGTCCTGATCCTTTAAAGGACTCGCGAGATATATGCAATTTTTTGAACAAAGAAGAATCCTTATTTCTCAGCTATTTAAAGGACTCTCCAGGATATTTCAATGTCAGCTGACGGTAATTAATAAGGACTATCTTTTGCCCATAGGACATCCTGATCGTCCTTACAATAAGGGAGTTACAAGGACATTTTTATTTTTTATGCAATTTTGATGGCTAATCCCCTTGCAAAAATGGCAAAGATGTTTTTCTGGAATCGCTTAAATGCAAATCAATAGTACTGCCTCTGGAGGATCGAAGAAACCATGTCCTGTAGAAAACGTATGCCGGTCTAGGGGGTTTAAAAGTTATTAAGGAATTCTTAAGGATTTTTTTTTTTTAAGTTACTCACCTGCTTGTAATCTTTAAATAGATCTCAACTTTGTTTTCTCTGTCCTATATCGAACACTAAACATAATCTCAAGCCATCATAAGAATCATATACTTGATTTGCTATAATTTGATGAGTTGATTAAGAATAAAAGCAATTTTTCTCTTTCCCCTTTTGCAAGTACATAAATGACAACTAGGGGAATAAATGGTGGCAAAAATATCGAAGAATAGAATTTGAAGAGCCAGAGGACAACATGTCCTGTCAGTTCAATTTGAAAAAATGCCACTGCCACAATACTCCAGTCAATATGATTCACCTGTTCCGCAAACCCCAAAAACCAAACAAACTTTTTGCAATACACAAACAAACAAAAAAAAAAGAAAGGATAACACACACACATTGTTAGAGTTTTTTTTTTTTGGTTTTTTGTATATTTTTTGTTGTTGTCAGATTTTTATTTTTATTCACTATGTTTTGTTTTTGTTTTCATTTACTACGCAAGTTGTTTTGCATCATTCGCATTTTTCATATTTCGCATTTTCCACGGGTTTTCCCTCTTTTATTCTTTCCACATTTTTCATTTTTTTTCCTCATTTTTTTCATGTATAAATTTGTCTCATGTGTTATGAAAATATAATATACTTATGTAAGTTTATGTTTTTTTTTTGTTTTGTTTTCGTTTAGCTTTCTTCCGTTTTCTACGTTATCTTCCTTCATTTCTTATAACTTTTGTTGTTGTTTTTTTTTTTTGGATTTTTGTTTAGTTTTTGGTTTTCTTTTTTTTGGTTGTTTTTATGTTTTACAGAATGCTTGGCTTTTTCTTCTTGTTTTTCCTTTCTTTTTTATGGTAGTTGTTTTTAGTAACTATGCATTAATTAGCCAACTTTGGTGTGTGTGTGTGTTTGGGTTATAACTATGTGCAGATATATATGTATGTATGTGTATGTATGTATAATGCATGTATGTACTGTATTGTATGTATGTATTGTATATATGGACTCTAAGACTGGATTATACAAATCAATTTGGTTAAGTACAAAATATATGTATGTATATATATATTTGTTGTTGTTGTTATTTGGAAACCACGCATCGAACTGAAGACATATTTTTTTGTTTTTAATCCTTTTTGTTATATCATTTCGTTTCACATAAATATATATATATATACATATATATATATATATACTTTACATATATATATATATATATACATATATATATATATATATATATATATAGATAAATTCTTGATTCTTGTTATATAAATTAGCTGATCAACAAACTTATGGCATAAAACTAATGAAACGCGCAATAAAACGAGTATTGAATTTATTCGAAAAATTGACAATTACATTTTGTTAAGTTTTCCGTTCTTTGTTTTTTTTGTTTTCTTATTTTTTTTTTTTTAAATTTATTTAGTTTTTGTTTTGTTCTAGTTAAATTGACATTTGAGGGCTTTTTTACCATGGACCAAACCAGACATCAGACCAAACATTTACAACAACTGAGTGAGGTGAACGAGAGGATAATTCCCCTCGGACCTTATGGGTTTAATATTCATGTATTTCTGTCTGGACCCAGTCGGTTGGTAAGTTAGCTGATTGACAGGTTGGCCATGATTTGGGTGTGTAAATGTGTGTGTGTGTGTGTGCCATTTCTGTATGTACATGAATGTCATATACATAATTTATAATAATTGTATATGTGTATTTGTGTGTAATATATATATGTATGTTTATGTCTATTTATATATAACATACGATTAGTTTTTCTTCATCATTTTGTTTTTATTTTAATCAATGCCATAAAATACATAAGTATGTAAATGTCTGCGTCTGTGTTTGTGTTTATGTATTTGTAGTTCTAGGTACAGAATTCTTTGCTGGCTTCACTAAGGTGCTATATTGTTGTTGTTCTTGTTGTTAGTTAATAAGTTTTACTAATTTTAAGCTTAATTTTAAACGCCATTTTTTTGTTTTTGTTTTGCTTCTCAACATACATTATGTATTTATGTAAGTATGTATGTATTTATGTATGTATGTAGTTATTTTTTTGTTGTTTTTCTCCTTAAAAATATTTTTTCCTTTTGGTTTTTGCAACTCTACATTTCTACAATGCTACTTTAGTGTATCTGTGTGTCTGTGTCTGTGTGTGTGTCTGTGTGTGAGTGTGAGTGAAGGTGTATATGTGTGTGCTCTAATATAAGTTAAAATATTTGATTTCTACCGCAATAACTTTTGTTCAACTATGTTTGTATGTATGTATATATATATATATATATATATATAAATATATATATAAATATATGTATGTATGTATGTGGGGAGGGGTCGTGGTTAGGAATGTTTTGGAATGGCAAAGGGGGGAGTTGGGGGTGTTTATTTTCTTTTATATAACTATTTGCATAGGGGCATTAAAATGCTTAAATGCAATAAACAAAATGAAATAGTTTATATATGTATATATATGTATATTTATATATATATATATATATATATATATATATATGTATTTATGTATATGCGTGTGTGTGTGTATGTGTGTATATATATAAATATGAAACATAAGATTTATCATATCATATTATGTATATAATTTTCGTTGTATAAAGAGTACATCAATTGGTCTCGATCTCAAGCAGCAGCACAAAAACGGTTGCAATAACAATATATATTGTTTATTATTATATGCAGAAAAATTAACACACTACCGTTAACTAATAATTGGTATTTGGGGGTTTGGTTTTTCATCATCTTTATTTTGTTTCTTACTTCATCATTTATTCATCGTTTTGTTTTGGTTTTGTTTCGTTCAATTCTTTAATGCGCCAAATAATCCCTACGGCTTGTAAACTAATTATAATAATTATACTTTATTACGCTATATATATGTATATATATGTATATAGTGTCGTGTATATAGTGCCATAAATATTTCCTTTATCGCTCTAAAATAACATAGATATATATATATATATATATATACATATATGCATATATATATTATATATATATATATAGTACTTATGTTGGGCGATTTGTTATAGTTTTTTGTAATACTTTTTAGTTACTTTTTTTCTTGCTTTTTTTTTGTGTGTTTTTTTTTTATCTTCCTTTATTTATACGTTTTCTTTTGTTTGTTTAAATGTTGCACTCTCTCTCTTTCTTTTCTTGTTGCCTTTATTTATTGCTTTTTGCTGTTGTAATTTTCGTTGTTCATGATTATAAGTTTAGATATATATATATATATATACTATATATAAGTATATATATATATATATATATATATATATGTATATAGATTTCATATACAATTGATGTAAATAAGTTTCATTATTCAATATATATATATATTCAAAGTGTTAAGTCTTTTATTTTTACTTCTTCATCTTCATCTTGTTGTTGCTGTTTTTTTTTCGTTGTTGTTGTTGTTGTTGTTAGTATCGGTCTTAGTTTATAATCATTATCTGAATTATTAGTTGTTAACGTGCTAAGTCTTTCTTTAATTTTTGTTTTGTTAAAGTTTTTCGTTTTTTGTTTTTACTTTTATTGTTTAATTATTTATACATAATTTTGCATTTCTACTATGCCATAAATAAATCAATCAATCAATAAACGAAAGGTAGGGAGGGGGAGGGGTGTGTGGGATATAAGGGAGGCTTATTTTGCAGATATAGGGAAATGCCTTTAGCTATATACAGACCCTTGCATATTATATATATATATATATTTATTTTATTTTTTTCGTTTTCGGAAAACTAAATGTGGCCTCATTGCCAAAACCTCAAACCAAGTGGCATCTCTGCTCTTTTAGTTTTTCTCATCTTTCTATACCCTTTTGCACATGGTTATAAAGTTTGTCTATACTTTTAAAAATATACATATATTATATATATAAGTCAATATTGATCGTATTGTATGACTATATAATATACATACAATATTTTCCATACTTGATAATATTATTAAAAATTTGCTTTTAATTAATATAGGCAAAATATTTTTGGAAAATCTAATAACTTTATGATAAAATAATTAAACATAGTGCAAATATTTTTCTATAGGGTATAAAAGTTTCGGCATGAAGTTGAAGTTAGTTTTGTTAGTATGGAACCTCTGTTTTTTTTTGTTTTTTATGACATTTCCCTTTTGGCTTGTCGTCCTTTCTAACGAGCGCTCGTTAAACTGACTGCACTGGCACACAAAAAAAAAAGGACAACATTGTTTTAATCTTGTCGAAAGAGGGTGATGACGAAAGGAAGGAAGGAAGGGATAGGCAGTGGGAGTGGGAGAGGGAGGGGTCAAGCAACAGATAATGAAAACAATGGATCATTACGTACCCAAATGTTACACCAAAAATACTGAATTCAACAATTGTATTTAAAGTTGCGCTGGTATTTGTTTTGGTTACATTTTTTTGTTTCTTTTTCTTTCTTTTTTTTTTGTTGTTGTTTGTTGTTGTTTTAAAGTTATGAATACTAGAAGCTAAATAATTTAATCAACTTTAACAATTTTATAACATGATTTTGGAATCGAACCCATATAACCATAACATGTTTGTGTCTCACTGTATGTGTGAGTGTGTGTGTGTGTGTGTCTGTATGGGCGCGTGTGTTTGTGCGTGATTGAAGAACCTAAAATGTAATTGCTTTTGGGGTTTTTCCTTTCTTTCGTTCATTTTTTTTTTTTATTTTCCTTTCATTTTATTGGCGTAAAGCTTTTCCAAATACATACATACACATACATATATATACATGTGTATATATATATACATATATGTATGTATATATATATATATATATATATATATATATCGTGTGTAAGGGTATCGATATTTATAATTGTTTTTTCATTTTTTTTTTTTTTGCTATTTATAGTACTAGTTAAGTTTTTTGTAAAATATTCAATTCAATTTTTTATTTATTTCATTTGAAATTTTGCTGAATTTCTCACTAGATGCTTGTATGCATATATATATATATGTATATATGTATGTATATAGTATTATTAGCACTACAGTTTTTATTGCTTTTCGATACACGTTAATCTATTTATAAGTAGGCTCTTCAGCTCTTTCATCAATTTTTCATCATTTTGTTGAGCAAATTTGAATGAATTTCCATTTTCTGTAATACAATGCAGTGTGTCTGTGTGTGTGTGTGTGTGCGTGCGTGTGTGTGACTGTTTGTGTATTTAAGTATGTGTCGAGGGTTATCACAATAATCGAATTGCTTTGGGTTTAACTCTTTTCTTTTTTAAATATTGACATAATTTTCCTTAATTCTCAGCACATCAAAATAGAAAAAAAATAAGAAGAAAAAACACACAAAAATTATAAATAATAATAATAATACACCGAGTTTAGCAAGGACCAAGTCCCAAAAATCGTATATAGAAACTATATATAGAAAAAAAGCTAAGTAAGACAGAATCAATCAGAATTTATTTATACGTTGACAGCGTTGCCACACCTTTTTTCTCTTTAACACTTTCGCAATCTATTGGCTAAGATAATGTCATTATCTCTTAATTGATTTTTGACTTTTGCTTGACTTTAGTTGTTTATTTCCTTCTTTGAGCGTCATAAAAATCTTGATTATATATATAACTCTGATCTCTTGCGATTAGCTTTAGCTTGATTAATTGTGAGAAAGAGATTTTCTTTTTAGCATTTTTTGGCTGCGCCCATGCGTTTACAGTGGTTAAAAAATCAATTTCAATAAAACAAAAATGAAAACAATTGTTTTTTTTTTTCGTTTTAATGTGTAAGTATTTCAAAATGTATATTGTATATTTTCCATTTTAACTTGTGTGTGTGTGTGTGTTAATGTGTGTGTATTTATGTATGTATGTGTGCTTTGATTGCTAATATAGTAAGTATATTTATATTTATATATAAATATATAAATATTTATATATATGTATATATATTTAGTTTCAACCTTAGCATTAATAAATTGCTTAAACTTGATTTTTTAATTGTTTTATTTTATTGCTTTCCTCTTCTCTATTGCATAATTAATTATGCAATTGCCTTTGTGTTTTATTAGTTTATTTCACTTAAATAATTTACAGTACTATGTAAAAAAAAAAATTGTTTTTAGATTTAATTAAATATTATTGCCGGTCTTTAATTTAACATACTGGTTTTCTTTTTTCTTTTTTTTTTTTTTTGTGTATTTGTTTTTGATGAAATATAAAAAAAAATAATAAATAATAAATTATTATGCCTAAATAACTATATATATTTGTATATATATAATGTATATAAGTTAGTTTTAGTGGTAATTAATTCAATAATAATTTCAATTTGCATTCGCTTGGTTGATTTTTGCCATTTATCGTTTTGAGTATTGCTTTGGTACTTTAGCCGATTTTCGATAAGCGTCTCTCGTTTTACGCTCAAAACGCTTCGCTACGCCTCACTTCCGTTTCCTTTCCCTACCTTCCTCTCATCTATCGTTCATCTTCAAACTACTTTTTGTTCTAAATCTACATACAATTTCGTCTCATACTCCTTTTAATCTCATCCATCTCCTGCATCTACTTCTACTACATCTTCATCTTAATCTCTTCATTGGTTTCAACAGTATAAAAATAGTTTTGGGATTATATATATATATATATATATTTTTTTTTAAATGTATTTTCGTATGTCGTACTTACTAAGTTAACTTATGAGTACATGTGTTTGTCTGTCTGTCTATTTGTCTGTGTGTGAATACTAGGCCTATATGTTTGGTATGTATACTACGCAAAACTAGATATATATATATATAAATGTATATATATATATATATATATATATGTATGTGTATATAGATTTCTCATTATTTCTCCACATCAACAAATTGTTTTTTCTTTTTTTGTTTTGGGTTGATCTAAAGATTGCTATATCCCTTAATTGTTGTCAGGCTACAGTTTATTCTACAAAACTATGGCCATAAAATATTCGTTGCACTTATCGTTTATCGTTTTATCGATTTGTTGAGATCGGTTGCTGAAGCTGATTTTCACTTGAATTCGGAATGTGTCTGTATGTGTGTGTGTCTTTTACTATTTACAGTTTTGTGCAGCAAATTGAAATCTGTATGTATGTATGTATGTGTGTATGTATGTATGAGTGTTTGAGTGTGTGCATGTGTATATATGAAAAATGATAGTTACAGTTATATAATAATAGGTTTAAGTTAAATATGAAAAAAAAAGAAAGAAACAAACAAACAAACAAAAGAAATGCTCAAATATGCATTTCGTTGCTTCTTGCTCTTCTTCTTTCACGCATGGACGAAGTGTACTGTTAAATGCTTGAGACTAGATCACACTCGGTATTTATTTTTCTCGGTATGAGTTGGTGAGTAAGGGACAGTGGTTAAGGGTTTTATAGAATAAATGTTGTATTAACATATTCTATTAGACTATATATGTATGTATTTATGTATGTATATATAAAAACTGGTAACTGGATCTATAAGGGAACTTCGCTTGCTCACTGGTTCACTCGCTCGTTATATCCAGCTGATTGATAACCTTTCTGGCTGGCTAAACTAAATGGTTTTTCTTTTTTTTTTTTGTGATTTGCTGTTAAACAGCGACTAGATGTTCTCATTAATGGAATTTCCTTTTCATTTTCATTTTTTTGTTTTTTTGTAAAAAATAATTGTTTTTGTTAATGTATATAGTTTTGGTTTTTTCTATCATTTTTTTCTTTTGATGGAATGCTAATTGACTATGCGTATTATAAGGTCTTAGGATACATTAAATATAAAATAAAAAAATAATAATAATAATTAATTTTGAATATAGAATTTCCCTTTTTTGAACCATGAACCAAAATGCTCGTTTCTATCCATAAATAGAGAGAGAGAGAGAGAGAGATAGATAGAGAAAAGAGAGAATAAAATTAACTAATGCTCTGAATCTCCTATATATATATTTGTATATACATATATATCTGATGATGATCATGTGGCTGCTGATGATGATGATGATGTTAACTGTTCTAGTGCAAGCAAGGACTAAATCGAGTAAATTAATTGGAACAATTTTGTTTTTATCTTTTCATTGCCTACTTTTGGGCTAAAATTGCTGTTGAAAAATTTTGATTAATTTTTTTTGTTTTCTTTTTGTATGTTTGTATGTAGGTGAATGTATTAGTGTTTGTATTCTTTTTTTTTTCTAAAAAATTTCAAGTGCTTGTAATAATTGGCTCTACTATTTGCCCTTTTGTTTCAGTTGTTAATGTTGCAGTTGCTGCTGCTGCTGCTGCTGTTGCTAAGTAGGTGACTTAGTTAGTTAAAATGTGTCTCTGTGTATATATATATGTATGTGTGTGTATATGTGTGTCCTACTAATATTACTGGCTTAATAGTTAGGCTTGCTCTTAAGACCTAATTCGTTGTTTGAGAAACATTGCATTTGCTTTTTGTATTCGTTGCATTAATTTTAATCACTTCGTCTTCGTCAACGTTTTCGATTAAAGAGAGAGAGAGAGTTATAGTAGAGTTAGAGAGAGAGAGAGAGAGAGAGATTGAGAGAGAGAGAGAGAGAGTGTGTGTGTGTGTGTGTATGTGTTTGGTGTTTCGTTTTTGTAGGAGAGATAAAAGTTTTTTTTTGTTAGCTACAGGTTAGAGTACACTATATGTATGTATATATAGATATATATATATATATAGATATATATATATATCTGTTAAGTAGATAGTTAAGTTAGATAGCTGCGCCTTAGCGTAGAATTGCTTTTTAATTTTTTTCAGGTTTGCAGAATTGCATTCGGTTTAACACCTCATACAAAAAGGCTCTCTGTGTATGTGTATGTTTGAGTGTGTGTGTGTGTGTGTGTGTCTCTGGTTTTGTGTGTGTCTATGGGGGACTAGGAATATGTTGTTCAACTCGCTTAAGACTAAAAAGAAGAACCCGATTAGGTTTTTTTTTCTGTTTTCTTTTTTCCTTTTTTTTTTTTTTTTGTTGTTTGTTGGTTAAATGTTTTGTTGTTTTGTTTTTTGTTTTTGTTTTTTGTTTACTTGCTGCCTAAGGTGTCTAATGCGAATTTCTACAGTCTCTGTGTTACTTCTACTACACTTTGCGTTTTTTGCTTTGGACGTATTGTGATGTCAAGTAATGTAATATATGTATCTATTGTATATATATATATATATATATATATGTATGTATGTGTATGTATATATATATATGTATATATATGTAAAAAAAAAAACACTGCTAACGATAACTTTAACTTCAACGGTATTATTAACTAAAACCACCTTTACATCTGCAACAATTGCAACTTGATTATGCCCACACACACAGACACTTACATGGCATAAGTTGGGCCACTTGCTGCTCCTCCACCACTGCCTGATCCACCACCATTACCAATGGCCTCCACCTTGACACGCTCAAGAAAATCATGCGTTGGGGATGCCAAACTTGCACCACTTTCACTATTGCTATCACCACTATGTCCATGCAATGACATGGACATCATTAGCTCCTCCTCATCCTTGAGACATGCCGATTCCAAATGCTTATTCAGATACGATTTGAGAGCGAATGTCTTGTGGCAGCGTTTACATTCAAAATTCTTATCCACCGAATGCGTTTGCATATGGGCACGAAGATTGGAGCGATCCGCAAACGCCTTGCCGCAATGCGCACATCCATAAGGCTTCTCGCCAGTATGGGAACGCAGGTGACCCTGCAATAGCCATGGACGTGAAAAGAGTTTGCCGCAGACGCCGCAACTGTGTGATAATTTGTGCGTCAGCACGTGCATAGCCAATGCTGGCATCGATACATATGCCTTGCCGCAGGTGTGGCACTTCTTTGCCGATTGCGAATCGAGGGAACGATGCGTCTGCTTATGACGCGACAGGTTGCTAGATGTGGCATATTGTTTGCCACATTCGGAGCATGTGTATTTTGTCTTCTGTTGATCTTGGACAACAACTGCGGCCGGATCGGCAACATGTTTGCGCTTAGAGCGTCCATCGCTAACAAAGAAGGCCTCATAGGTATAGGCTACGGTCTTGGCTGGCGGTGAATTGCCATCACCATCGACAGCAACATCGCCATCTAATGCCTGATTGGTATTGGTGGTGTTGCTATTCTCATTCTGGACACTGCCTCCACTGCTGCTGTTGCTGCTACTGCTGCTGCTGCTGGCACTGCTGGCCGGGCTACTGGGCATGGCAATGCTGGCACTGGAGGCATTGCTCAAGGGGCGTTGTTCGTTCACCACGCTGGCTGCAGCAGCCAATTCGGCAATCGATGACGTGCTACGCAGATGCGCATGCGTCTCCAACGCTGGCGCCGTTGTTGAGTGGGTGTGGGCCAGGACATGATGATGATGATGATGCTGCGGCTGCTGTTGTTGTTGCTGTTGCAGGGGCAAATGATGCTGTTGCTGGTGTTCCTGCTGCTGCTGTTGCTGTTGCTGCTGCTGCTGCAGCTGATGGGGCTGTGTGGGCGGATGGAATGCAGTCGAGGCGCTTAGGTCGAGTATGGCATGGGCAGCATGCAAATCCTCTTCGGCCGGAATGCGTCTGCGGTAGCCATGTGCAGGCTTATCGTCCAGCGAATATGGCCTGTATATATCCTTCTTTTTTGGTGGTAGCGACAATGTGGCTCCCGTGCTGCTAAAACATTTCCGTTCACTGGATGCCACCAATTCGGTTTTAATGTGCATGCCAATGCCCGCCAGCGGACTAAAGCGATCGCCACTTGGTGAACACGATGGCGATGAGGTGGTCGACGAGGGTGGTGTCTGATACGCGGCCAAATGTTGTTGCTGCTGCTGTTGTTGCTGTTGTTGCTGCTGCTGCTGGTCTACCGCACTATTGCTTGAAGCGGCTGCCACAAGGGCTGTGGCAGCAGCACGAATAACCGTGATCTCGCTTTCCATTCGGGGCAGGTACGCAGTGTAATGCATTGGTGACAATTCGCGGGTGTAGCCTTAAAAATTAAAAGATAAACAAAATATAACAAAAATTTAATTTTTCTCAATGAATGTGCAACAGTTGCAAAAGAGAGAAAAAAAGAAATAGAAGAAAAACTCTACTTCAAACAGATAAATCCTTTAAATATTAGAATAAATTATATAAATGAAAATATTATTTTATGAATTTTTTATTTTTTAAAATATTTCATTTATTTAGATTCTAATTTTATATGTGAAAAAGGAGAATTGATTGAAAAAAAAAAAAAACGATTTGGTTCTGATTTAAATTGTTTTCATTTGAAAATTTCTCATTAAATTTAAAGGGCGTATTAAATAAAGGAAATTATGAATAAATAAACAAAATTATATCAAATTTTTCTTCAAAATTCTTATTGAAAAGGTATGTATATTTTCTAAGTATATATAAAATATTATAAACTGGCCAAACTATGTAGAAGGAGATTTTAATAATCGTTAACGTTTTTAATAACTATCTGTTTGAACGCCGATTATTAGGATAAATTAACATGGAGTTCAAAAATGTCATAGAAAATACTTTCTATAGAGTTGGAATAAAAATGGTTTTATATTTTATAGAAGCATATTTTGAAGCTCAATGAAAAATTCCTTGGATACTAATGAGAGATAATATAGAATGTCCTGTTGTTTTTATCAAATGGTACGGTCATTTCAATTACAGAAAATAGAAAAAAAGTTTTTCTATCTTTTTGGCTTTATGCAATCGTAAACTGATCAATAAAGTTCAAACAATTTAATATCATTTATTTGTTACGTATATAGTTTCAATAAAAGAAGTAAGTTTATGATATATAGCCAACATTTAACTTTTCTCAAAAAGCTAAAAACAAAGTAAAAGGACCTTCGGTGCGCCTAAAAGTATGCTCACTATTCTCACTTCAGTTAAATGGAAGTTACAAATGTTTCGTAATCGAAATTTCGTGCCAATGCGGCGCGAGTTAAGGCAAAAGTTTTTTTCCTTTCTATTTTTCTTTTATTTTTATTTTGTTTATTTTTTGTTTTTTTTTTTTTTTTTTGAGTCAAACTTACCATTGTAAACATTGCTGGCTACTCGTGTTGCTGCCTCCGGCGAATGAGGCGGTGGACTGGGAGCCGTGGTGCCCGCCGTTGGGGAGCTGGGTCCCCAGCACTTGGCCGTTGTTGTGGTTGTTGCTATTGTGGCTGTTGTTGTGCTCTCGTTGCTTGTGGCTTCTGTTGCTGCTGCTGTTGCAGTTGCTGTTGTTGGTGTTGGTGTTGCAGTTGCTGATGATGCGGCAATTATTGTGCGTTGCTTTTCCAATTTGGTCAAATATTTATCGCCAACAACATCGATCTCTTCGTCATCATCTAGAGTGGAGCGACGTGACTTGAGATGGGGCAGCGATGATAGATGAATATCCTCATCTCTGGAAGTTATGGATGTGTTTGTTATGTGTTGTTGTTGTTGCTGCTGCTGCTGCTGTTGCTGTTGCTGTTGCTGTTGTGCTGAATTGTTGTCATCGGAAGATCGATCCAGCCAGGGATAGGCCTTCCATTTCTTGGCAATCAAACAGCGTGGCATGATGAGAGATCAAAGTTTTCAGTTGCAGTTTGCAAAATGAAAAAGAAATTGTTGTAAGGGATGGGGGTATCTTTTTTTTTTTGGGGATGGGGATTTGGAGGCTAGGGCGCTGCTGCTGCTATTTTAGTTGTAGTTGTAGTTGGTGTTCTATCTATGTAGATCGGTTATCGTTATTTATCAAAGATCAAGTCGAGTGTTAAGTGCTGAAGCGAGTATTTTTTTTTCGAACGAGCAAAGACCTTCGTAGGGGGTATTCGTTGGTGGCAAAGCGGAAAAGGAAATGTTGCAGTTTTTATTTCGCAATCTTTTGGTTTGACGCATGTGAAAATTGTAGATAAAGTAGAGATTTGGCTCGCCGAAATAGCATTTAGAGTTTACTTATAGAGGTTATTGCTTGGCATACGCATTGTTGCGCTTTTTTCTTCTACTCCTTTGTCTCCTACTTCCTCTTTTTAGTTTCCTTCTTCTTAAGGTGAATCCTTTGACTTGATGCGCTTATTGCATTTCCTTGCTTGTCAATTCTTCTTATTTTCTGGAGTTAGTCAGTGTGTAAATTGGTTGTTGTTTCTATTAGTTTTTATTTTTTTCTTGGTTTTTGTATTATTAGTTTTTTTCTTTTCCTCTTTTTTTTTTGTGTTTTTTGGTAATTTCGTTTAGGATACTTCAAAATGTCACAGCCCCTTCATACATTTCTGCGTTTTTTTTTTCGAATATTCGTCCTTCGCATTTGTTAGACCCAGTTACAGTTACGGTAATAGTTAACGGTACCCAGCATTAGACCAGTTATTGGAGTTGGAGCTTTTTGGCCACCTTTTCCTTTTTGTTTTTTGTATTTTTTTTGTTTTATTTTTTGCTTTCCTGTGTTGTTCTCTTCGTTCTTAGTTTTTGGTTTTCTTTTTGGGATGAGAGGGGGAGGGATGGCAAGGAGGGGTTTTTTGTGTTCGTTTTTTTTTTTCTTTTTTTTGGTCAAGTTAACTTTTTGGTTTTGGTCTGCGACACGGACACGTTTTTGGCTGCGTTCGCGTTGGCTGCGTGTGGCTTATCGATTTTTACATTTGCGTTTACGTTTACATTTGTTGTTTTTTTTTTATATGTGTGTGTGTGTGTGAGTGTTTTTTATTTCTTATTATTTACTTTTATATCTTGTTTGTTGTTTTTGTCACAAAACATGCTCAAAACATATCGTTTGTTGCTGTTGTTGGCTGTTTCTCTTATGCGATTTCACACAAAAATCAGAAAAAAATTGTTGTTCAAAAAAAAAATAACTTTCTGGTTGTTGATGTTGGTTGTTGAATGAAATAATTGTTGTTGGTTGTTGGTTTTTTTTTTTTTGTTTGTTTATTTGTTATTTATTTTTATTTTTTTTTTATTTTTGGTTTATAAAACAGAAATTATAGATGTTATATATAGTTGTAAGAAAAGTGAAGTTAAGTTGACGCGAGTTGAGTATAGTTTAGTTTGGAGTTTTGAATTATTATTATTGTTGTTGTTGTTGGTAGTGAAAAAATTGATTTAGGAGAAAAATATAATATTATATAAGATAGAGAAGAAATGCGAACGAACCGAACGTAAGCAACTCTTGAATGCTTATGAGAACCCAACTGAATGAGACGGCTACTTATAAGGGTGGTCCGACAGAGATTCAATGAGAGAGAGATTGACAATCACCTCGTATGCTCTCTCTCTCTAGCTCTCCTCTCGAGCCGGGAACGAAATGGGATTTGGAAAAGGCAACAGCAAAGGAAAAGGAAGAACGACAACGAGCCGCAGCAAATACGAAACGAGCCGAACGAAATGCCGCCTCCGCTGTCTCCGCTTAGCTGTTGCCGCTGTCACTGTGAAACGTAATGAAAATGGAACACAGCCCCTAAAAACACACACATAGCCAACCCCCAAAAAAAAAAAAAAAATGGACAGTAGCTGTTGCTATTGCTGTTGCTTGTCCCTTAGGCCAGTTATACACGACATAATCAAATGTTATATGTCAACAAATTTAAAATAAAAATATAAAAAATATAAAAATTGCATTATCCTATTATTTAGTTGTGTATAAAGAATATGGAAATTTATTAAATTTTATTCAAAGTTAAATTGAATAGTGTAGATTAGGCCTAGGCAGGACAACTGCAACAATCAGGAAGTGTTTCATTGCCACTTTGTTCGCGCTTTTCCTCGTTTATTATTTTCTTTTTTTTTTTTCTTTTTTTTTTTTTGTTGGGTTATACTCGCTTTCTCTCTCGGTGGCGCTTCGCTCATTTCAAAATTGTTGCGTCTCTCTCTCCTCAAATGTAGCAAAAGGCACGAAACAACACGACAAGGCAAGGCATGGCAAGGATACCTGAATTGGCTCATGGCTATGACTATGACTATGACTCCGGCTCCGGCTCTGGCTCTGGCTCCTTTTCTGTTATTGAACATTATGGGGTGGATTTTTGCAACAGCATGCCTTGAATGTGGCAGTGGCAGTTGTGCCAAGTTAATTGCTGTTGCATTGCATTTGTTGCTGAACTCTGATTTTCAACAAATTGCCACAGACGCGCGGAACGAGGGTGAGAGGTGAGAACGAAGTGGGAGGAGGGTTAACAAAGCTATGATATATATATATATATATATATATATATATATACATACATAGATATATGTATGTATATGTACTATACATAGGGCATTGGGTAGGAGTAAGGACGCAACAGTCGTTAGACCTTTAACCAAGTCCGTGTTAGCCAGAAGATGGATAGTCACTACTAGTCTCCTCATGACTATGAATAAGTGGTCTATTTAGATAGATCAAAGTTTAGTCAGAATGAGGGGGTTTGGGGAAGAATATGATTAATTTTGCCATTTTTAAAAATAGTTTGATTGACAGTTGCTTGTACGTGTCATATGTATGTATATATTTACATATGTGTATGTGTGTGTGTTTGTGTGTGAAAAAACTGATAAACCTATTTTTGATGGATTTCTTACAAGTTAGTGAAACATATATAATATCAATTTTAAGTTGGAAATATTTGGCATATATATACAAATGTATATAAATAATTACTTTTTTTTGTCATAAGAGAGAGAATCGTATTTAAAATCCTAACTCTATACTATAACTATAACTAACTAACTATAATTATAATCTATATATATATATATGTATATAAACTATATACTATTTATAACTTAATAACAATAACCAACTATAATTATGTACTATATATTTTTTTAAGGAATTTTCTATATTATTTCCAATTCAATTCCAATATGTTCAAAGAAAACTCCCATAAAAATGTTGTAAAACTTTTGTTTCATAGAAGCCTTGCATTTTCCCATTTAAAATTTTTAATATTGGCTAAAAAAGAAAATAAACAAAACAAAAAAAATAGAATATTTAGAAAAATATCAAATTTCATTAGGTCAATGAACCACCGAAAAAAAGAAAGAAAACAAAAAATGAGAGAGAGAAAGATCAAGGATCTTGGTCTATTCTGCCAAAGTCAGTTCGGGTGACTTTTTCACATTCGAAATCTGAATTTCCATAGAAAATGGATCCACTTTGTTGAAAGGTATTCATTTCAGTTTCATGGTGAAAGCAGCTTTAACCATACAGACAGATGTGGATCCTTCTTTCTCTCTCTTATTGTTTTATATATATAATTTTGTTTATATATGGCCTCATTCACTGTCAATGACAATCCATCTCGCTGTCAGACCTTCTTAAGGACCTTTTAGCCCATTCTTTTTATTCCTCGAAAAAAAAGTAAAAAGTAAAAAAAAGAGGAAAAATTTATATGTTTTTGTAAGGGTTTCGTTATGTATGTAAATGTAACGTATAGACCATCTGTGGAATTTGGATGCACTAATTACAATTGTTGGGGAGAGGGAGATAGGGGGAGAGCTGGTCGCACCTATGAAAAGCGGCAACATCGAAGCCCTAAATATGCGCGTGGCCATGTCCTTTTGAGTGGAAACCACACATGGTCGCTTCTTATAAGTGTACCATCTAAAAAAAAAAAAAAAATGGTAATCTGCTTTTCTAGTTAAACATATTCATTGGTAAACTTAAGACAAACCCGCCCCATTTATACGACCCTTTTGCGATGATATGCTATATGGATCGCAAATGAAATTGTTGCGCTTCGTTAGACCGATCCTTGATCGCCGCAAGCCACGCGCTTAGATCGCCCAGATGCACTGAGGCAAAGCAGAGCAAGCCAAGCCAAGGTGGAAGCTCTGGGCGTATAACCATATGGCTTCGTTGGAATACGCGGACACGCGTCACGACAGGAAACCAAATTACGAGTATGCAGCCGACGGAGACGGACGGTCGCTCACCTGGAACAAGGACAATATGGTTAATGCAGCCGACAGCCTTTCCTGTCGTGTTTTATATTATTGCGAGCGTTATTAGTTTTTTTTTTTTTTTTTTTTAGTTTTAGTTTTTAGCTTTGCTCCTGTTGTAGTTGTTGTTGTAGGGGGTAACAAACAAAGGTGCACCGCAACAGCCCAAAAAACAGAAAAATAAAAAAAGAAAAGTTCCTTTAAAGGGGATCCAGTTGAGCGCGTTTGCGAGCGTGCAAAAAGCAGGAAATGCTCTACAAGTGCAGCTGGCCCAGCTGTTTTTTTTTTAATACTTTTTTTTTTAAACATTTTTCCAAGATGGAAAGTGGGTGGGTGGTTGGTTGGGCGATTGAATTGAATTGAGTTGAGTTTGGTGTTTCTATTTTATTTTTTTTTGGCGTTGCCTAGTAAAATTGCTAGCCCAAAGCTCCCACTCCCCACTATCCATTCTACCCCCAACCCTCATGCCAAGGCAACCCATTAAAAATCGAGCGAAGTGTGACGTTCGCGTGCCACGGACCACGGAAGTGACGGCAGCTGTAACAGAAATATAACCAAAAACTGTTGATCCTTCTGGTGCTGCTGCTGCTGCTGTTGCTGCTGCCCCGCACCCAAGCAACACATAACTAGAATGTAAAAGAGATATATAGAGAGAAAGAGAAAGAGAGAGAGAGAGAGAGAGAGATAGAGGTTGAGTTAGAGGATGAGAGGCAAGCCAGACGCTGCCCGAGCCCAAGTGAGCCAGGTGTCTGGCATGCTCATTCTATTTTCCATTCAATGATGTATTAAAGTGGAAACAGCACGAGTTAAGGTTCTACTCTAACAGTCAAAGGATATGCAAGAATTTCCAATCGAATCATTCTAACATCCCTTTTCATCTGCTCAATTTGAAAATGTTTATATATACATATACATATATCGTAGGTATATATCTTTAATCATACAAATATTTGAAATCTTTCCATTTTTTAGTCAGCATAAATTTTTAAATTATTTTAAAATAACTAATAAACTTTATAATAATAAAAATAATAAACTTAACATAAGGGAATAATAGATAATTAGAACCTGGAGGGACTTTAATAAGTTTTTAGAATTAATTCTGTTCTAAAATTACTTGAATAAAAATAAAAGTGATTTTAGTTTTTTTTTTCAACATTTTTTACAATGATCAAAGAGAGAAAGATTTTATATTAATTTATTCCATTTATAAAAAATGCTTCTAACAATATTTTAAAATAATTTTTTTAATAAGAGAAAAAATTTATATTAATTTATTATTTATTCCAATAAAAAATTGCTTCTAAAAATATATCGTAATTTGTTTTATTTCTATGTTAAAATTTTATTTTATGTTTTTTAGAGTGAAAATGGAAAATTAAAAAACATGATTTGTTATTTCTTTTTCTATTATTTTACAATGATCAAAGAAGGAAAGATTCTATCTTAATTTATTATTTATTCCATTTAAAAAAATGTTTTTAAAGAAAGAGAGACTTTATCATAATATCTTTTTTATTCCATTTATAAAAGATGTTTTTAAAAATAACGTAATTTCTTTTCTATCTATGTTCAAATTTAATTGCTAGTGTATAATATTGTCGATGTTTTTATTTTTTGTGCTAAATTGAAAGAGTTCCTTTTTTTGTTTGTGCCTTGTTACTGTTTTTGTTGTACTCTCGCATTGTCTGTCTGTCTGTTGTGTCGTTTCTGTCGGGGTTTTGGTCTCGTCCCGGCGCTGTCGAGTTTTTCCCAAATGCTATTTATTCCTGTTTCTGCTGTAATTTCATTGTTACTCCTTTTGAATGGCTTTGCAACCACCCCATCATCATCATCATCATCATCATCATAAGAGTTCGCATCGGCATCGGCGGCAACACCACCCAAAAAAAAAAAAAAATGAAAAAAGTCAACCCAACCCCTGAGCAATCCGGTTTGGCATTTGGCGTCTGCATAGAAACAGGTAAAACAGCAGCAGTAACAGCAACAACAAAAAATAAATAAATAAAGTACAACAAACAACACAACACAACTCAACTCAACAACAAAAAATGAAATAACAAGTATAAAAAAAGAACAAGAACCATTTACGTCATCGCCAAATTGCACTTTACTCTTTTTGATGGGCAAACTTATTAGCATATCCTGCAACAGGATATAGAAACTTGGGCCACACTTGTCCGGATTCCCCACCAATCCCCTTCCTTGTCTCTACCTACCCCCACACTGAAAATGGACATCAACATGGATATGGATACACGCGTTCAGCTTTCATTCCGGTAATTTGAAACTTTGTATTTTTAATTACATTTGTTGTTGGGCGACTATTACGAGTTCTGGACACTGAAATCTCACTGCAAATCAACACATTGCCATCCCGAACCTGGTCATACTTATGTGTGTGTGTGTGTGTGTGTGTGTGTGTGTGTGTATGTGTGTGTTTGTAGGGATGTAGGGATTCTTTTTTTTTTTTTTTTGAGGCGGAAGGCAGCTGTTGTTGTACCGAAACAATGCAATGGAAACCCACAAATCGTTAGATGAGTTCAAAGACCTTTTGCAATATGTGAAGAAAGGGCACGTACCCCGAACCAAACGACGGACAGACGAACAGACGTACGGACCAAACGGAGACGGGCTCGCACTCGATTTGAGAGGTCCAGGTTCCAGGTAGATGCAGGCAAAAAATATATAAATAAAGGACCAAATGAAATATTTTGTGGCAGTCTGACTGGGTTGCGATCCTTTGGAATAGAGTAGAGAGATGGGACATCATTGAACGATCTACATATACAAAACAGGGGGATCGAATGATGGTTTGGGATAGCATGATGATGATAATGATGATTATGATGCTAGCCAGTAAAATAAAATAAAAAAAAAAAAGGAAAGAAAAGGAAAAAGGAAAAACTGCCACAGGGCGACCCCAAGTAAAATGCGCGCGCGGCTTTTCATTCGTTTTTCAACAATTTACACTGACAGCTGTCCACGTTTGCATTATTATTATATATATTTTCTATTCCTTTTAGCAGCAGCTGATTCCTGACCCTGTCTCTTGGTCCTGGTCCAGGTCCTCTCCCTCTCTCTCTCTCTCTGTCTTTCTCTTGTCCTGGCTAACGGCTGCACCCAGTTCGAGTTCTTGTATTTCAATTCGGGTTCAGGCTTAGGTTAGTGCCCTCTGGCATTTGTTGATTCATCCTGATCCTGTTCATATGCATATACCATATTCAATTCATAAACTAATGGCAGGCAGAATTATTGAATATTCTATGAAAATGGAAATTTTCCTTTTTCCTTTCTTTTTTTTTTTTTGCCATTGATCAGTCAAGCAGTTGATTTAATTAGGCATCGAAAGAAAAGTCAATTTATTGGTTCCGTCAAAAGTGGAAAACAAAAGGAAAACCTTTTTTTTTTGCCAGTTGCGTGTGTGTGTGTGTGTGAGACTTTTTCTTGCCATTAAAATGATTATTCTATTTAGTTGTCTGTCTTCTGTGTAGTCACAAAGTAGTCAAGGATATTATTGGCAACAAAAGAAGAAAAAAATGAAATAATAATAGGGAGTGCCCGAGCAATTTTAGAATTGCATGCAAAATCAATAAACTTGTTAAGTCATTAGGCTCAAACTTACAATTTGTTTGTGAGAAAGTGTAATATGAAATAAAGTTAACTTTTAATGCCATTTCAAAAATCCAATCAATTTCTTAGGAATTTTTATTATAATAGACAGTTTTTAGTTTTTAATTCTTCTTCTTTGAAAACCCAAATGTAAATACAATTGTCAGCAAGATTTTTTTAAAATTTAAAACTTTCATTTAAGAATGTTTTATAATGAATAATTTATGTTGTTATACTAAAACATTATTTGTTGTTTTAGAAAATTAAATAGGAATAACAGATCAAAGATTTTCTTAAATTTAAAATATTTGATAAAAAAAATGTTAAAAATCGGAAATTCGAAAAAGTTTAAGTAAAAACAATTAGTTATATAGAAATAAGTTTTACTAATACTATTACTAATTGTATTAGTACTTATTCTTTTAATTTAGTACTTATATAAACTAGTACTAACATTAATTGTGTTAGTACTTAAATAAGTTTAATATAGTTACTACTTATGTATACTAAAACTATTACTCATTGTGTTAGTACTTGTAAAAGTACTTATGTATATAATTATATTTACTAGTGTTAGTACTTGTTTTGGTACTGGTATTAATTATACTAAACAACAATTTAATTGACCAATAATTTTTATGGAATTTTCATATTTAAATGGCTAAAGTAATAAAGAACTTTATATTTATGCCGATTAAAAATATATATGCTTAACATAACAAATTAATGAATATACCTTTTATTCTTTTTTTTATTGCAAGGGTATATGTATATACCATATGTATGTATATATGTACATATATATCAATTCATTAAAAGAAAGGAAATGTGAAGCCACAAAATGTGATTTATTTGGTTGTATGTACGACTTGCAGCAGATACTTCTGCAACAAGGACTCTCAGCGATATCCTGGCAGCCTGATACAGCAAACACTTGCAAAAAGAAAAAAGAAAAACAAGGAATAAAAAATATATATAAACTGCTATTCACATGCAGATATACATATATATGTATGAATGTATGTATATATATGTGATTGTGTGTAATTTCCGATGGCCTTTAATACTGGGCTACCTCATTCACAATCTGCTCAGGCTCAGTCATAGCGACAGCCTCATCTCATCTCATTTCATTTCATCTCATTTCATCTCATCTCATCCTATCTCATCTCTCTCTTATTTCGCATCTGTCTCATCTGCTGCAAATTCAGCTTCTTCTGCCGTTTTTACTGTTCCTCTATGGTACCTCGGGTCTAGGGACCTCTTATATTGAAATAAATTCTCAATGAACGCGCCCATTCGATGGGCCTTTCATTTTCAATGCGTGCCATTTGCAGCAGCTGGCAGTCCTTGCAGCTTGTTGCTGCTGCTGTTGCTGTTGCTGCTGCTGCTGCTGCTGTTGCTATTATTGTAAATATGAAACGCTTGCAAATCTTTGCGGCGCAGCAGATGCCATGGCATACATGGAATTTTCTATACATATATCATATTTGGTTTGCGCATTAGCCAAGCCAAACCAAACCAAGCCAACCGATTCGAGCCCAGCCCAAAGCAACTAAGGCATGGTATGGCAAGGCTAAGCGACACATGGAGCCCATATACGAGAACACACACACACACACACACACACACATTCTAGTTAGGATAGATGGATACATAGCCATACACAAATTCATATATGTATATACCTATTTGCCATGTAGATGCGACGAATGTGACAGGCAACCCATACCCATACCCACACCCACACCCACACCCACACATCTATATATCCCACTCCTTCATCCTCCTTCATATACACATACTCAAGCTTCTCAACTCGACAAATATTCAACACGTATTCATTTCCTGCGGACGCTCCGTTGCCAACTGGCAACATTCTCTGGGCGAGATGAAGAGATGCTAGACAAGTGCAGGCAGACTGGCATGGCAAGGAGGACATGATACTTGCACTTGATGTCGTCGTTGCCGTTTGCTGATGAAGTAGCGACAATGCGGCAATGCGTCGCAAAACTCACTTGGAGTGGCTGCTGTTGCCGTTGCTTCTACTGCTGCTACTTCTGGCAACATCAGGACCACGACGGCGACAACGACAACGACAACGAGGACAACGGTGTAGACGACATGGCAAAGCCCTTGAGATGGTAGCGAAGTTGGTGTGAATCATATGGCAAAACGGGCGAGAGGGGGGTAAAAAAAAAAAAAAAAAAAAAAAAAACTCCTACATTTTTGATTTTTACCCCACGATGAAAGGCTTGTTATAACTGAAAACGGAAAACTCCATATAAAAAATATATATGTATATACTATAAATGGCAAAGAGAAATAAACAAGTGAGAAAGGTAAAGATTAAAGTATTGTCGATATATCATCGGGTTATAGTATTTAACTACCATTTTTTAAAAGTTCACAGATAATTTAGTATTAAACGAAGGTGTTTTCTTTTTTATATTTTTATAACTATTTTCAAGTTCGTTTTTTTAAGGTTCACTTTCTTTTTTTTTTTTTAGATGTTCAATATAGAATTGAATGTCAATAGAAATAATACTTCTCGAGATAATTTGGAGTGTGTGTTCAAAATTTCTCGATAATCCTTTTACTGATTTTGCCCGAAACTTTGCATATTTCTTTAACATACAAAAGATTCGAATTTGAAAAAAAAAACATATTACAAACACATCCAATTCCCACTTATTTTTTTTACAATTTTTTTTTTTTTTTAAGAATTTAATCTGAATTTTTCGAATGTGTATTTACCAAATTTTTTTAAACTAATACTTTTTTATTTGTTCATTCAGATGAAAAACATTTAAAAATTATTTTATGAAATTTCAGAAAAATATTTTTAAAATAAAGTTTAATAATAGCCAAAAAATAATGCAAAATATAAAAAAAAAAACTAATATATATATATATATAAAATAAAAAAGAAAAAACTCAGTGTTTATTTATTTTTATTTCTGTTTTTTTTTTTTAGTATTGCAAACACTTTTCCACTTGTTAAAGGATTTCAACAATTAAAACTAATTGAAGAGAAAAATCGAATCAAGAAAGCAAAAATAATGGGCTTTTACTATTGTTTGCAGACAAGTTTAACTTGTTAAAAATATACATACATAGATATATATTTGTTATATGCAAATGAAAGGCAAATGTTTTTTTTTTTATATATACATATATATACAAATACCTAATCACTTAAGGAAAAACTTCACGTACTCACGATCACGTAATAGACATCCATCTCTAAACTTGCCAAAAGAACAAAAATGAAGAAAGAAAAGAAAAAATAAAATATATATATATACATATATATGTATATACATATAAAATGTTGATCCTTTGACGATTGCACAACATGCAAGCAGCAAGTCTGCGTTACCGTTTCCATCTCCATTTGGAATCTCTAAAACCCCCACCCCCCCTCCTCTTTGGTTCTCCCTTAAGGTAGCTCGTCAAGTGACCCTCTCGATGGAGGAAGCCGTGAACGCTTAACGCCCCGGCTTGTCCCCCATCCTCTGTAACCCATACCATAGGATACCATCCCATCTCAACCAACCTTTAGCCCTGTTCCGTTCATTCCCACAGAGAGCCACACGTTTCCACGAAATCATTTTTCACCACTTAGTCACGTCGCTTTGACAGCTCTGGCCCGGAGCGGGGAGCCAAAAGCTGGGCCGAAGCAATAGTAGTAGCATCAGCATCAGCAGCAGCATCCTCTGTTATCTGCGGTTTAGTTGCTTATAATTGGCAGACATGTGTGTGAGTTGTGAGCTTTTCCACTCTATCCTCCATTCAAGTCGACTCAAGCCCAACCTCCGACCTCCGACTGACGTCTTTAACAATCCCTATTTTGTCCGTTACCAAAAACCGGATGCGAATGCCAGCCGACTGCTAATAGTTAAACTACGCTAGTTCTGTCAGGATATAATATCTATATAAAAGTATCAGTAATTATACAATGGCAAGGACCTCTTTCCCATAGTGCACTGACGTTCCCACGCATACACAAAAACAGGACATATTGCGTGTTGTTGTTGATGTTAATGTTGTTGTTTTAATGTTGTTGTTGTTGTTATTAGTGGGCCAACACTCTGCAATTACAATTACAATTGTGTGTCGATCGTTGTTACTATTAGTCGGATGTGAATATATATGTATACATACATACATACATACATATATATAAGGCAATGGACATGGACGCGAACTTCAGTGTGTGGGTTTTGGGACAGATGGTATCAATCAAGTGGAAACCACTAAGTATAATGCAGCAATGTTTTCCAACAAGCATATACATTTAGTTAGTTGAGCAACTGAAAATCTCCCACCACCACCACCACCACCCCCCGTAAAACCACCCCACTTAAAACCACTTCCCTTCGTCTCTCTCTCTCTCTCTCTCTCATTCCTTAATTCTGTTGATGTAGCTCTAGAATTATTATTTTTTTTCTTTTTTTTTGGATCTTTCCTGGTCTGGGATATAACAAAAGTAGCAACAACAACAAGTGCTTTTGGTACGTGTTGTCCTGCTATTTGGTTACCTTGTTGTATGGTTGCACTTCCTATACATCGCTTTGCCTCCTTTGTTGCCGTCCTCCCCCACCCCTCCTTGCCCCCAGGCACACTGTGGCACGAATCAAAGTATTGAATTTCTATATCCGTTTTTTTTCTTCCTTTCCTTTCCATTGCTTGCTTGCTTTCTTTCTTCTTGTTTTTTTTTTTTTTTGTTCACTTATTGTGTATATCTGTGTGTGTGTGTGTGTGTGTGTGAGGCGTGAGAGCCGCTTACATAAGGACAACAGCAGCAGGAATAACGCAGCAGGAATTGAAAGTAGTAACAACAAGGCAAATGAGTTTACAGGAAGTTTTTACATTGCCTTACCTTGTTCTTCTTATTGTTGTTGTTGTTGTTGTTGTTTTTGGTACTGGCAATTGGAGAACTGTAGAAGTGGTAACTAAATGGTAACTGGGAATTCAGGTGGAGGGCAATTAGGCGTCTCTCTCTTTCTCTCACTCGCTCTCTGTGTGTGCTGTGAAACGGAAACTGTCGCAAGTGATCGGCGTGTTGATAAGTTCAACATCAGCAACAACAACAACAAGAACAACAACAACTTGAATCACATTGCCAACATGAGCCAAAATGTCTATGGCATTTTGGCATTTTCGTAAAGTTCGACTCATTTTCATACCCTACATTATATTAACAAAGAGTCTATCAATAGCAACAAAAAATGAAAACAGATTACCGAAAGAGAGATTCGAATAATTAAACAGTTAACTGTAACGCTTACTTAGTTATGTGTCTGTATAACACTCTCTTACAATTATGTTACGGTAGCAAAAATAAAATAACTAACGGTTCTTCTTTGAAGTAAGCAACTATAAAGAGAGTAATTACTTAAGCATTGACATAAGAGAGAACATAATGAAAAAATAAGAGATTAAGAGTATCTTATAAATATAAAACCAATTTTATGCTAATTATCTAAGTATTTGCAAGTATTATCTAAATTATAGTTAAAGTCTCTTAAAAATTAACAATATTATTTAAAAAATTGTTATAATTGCGGGGTATATTTTAAATCGAAACTCATTGACTTAAGGTAAAAAATTCTTATTTGCCAACTCCACCTTCTTCTCTTTCCTATTTGCCTCTTTTCTGTTTCTACTGCGGGCTGCCACTTCTTGTTCTCATTCTTCTTGGGGAACAAAGTGCTATAAAAGTCACGCCCGAGGGCGAAATGAGTTTCCAGTTTTGGTTACAATTTTTGTATATTTTTTTTTTTGGTTTTGGTTTTTCTGCTTCTGCTATATATATATATATATGTATTTTTTTTTTTCAGCATCAGGTAACCTTTTGTGCCGCCCATTAGAAACATGCACGCAGGCGGCTGGCTTACTTAAGCATACAAATTGTATGTGTATGTGTGTGTGTGTGTGTGTGTGTATATATATGTTTCTGCATGTCCTTCTATGCAAATGTGAGTGTGGAAATGTGGAAACGTGAGGGGATTTGCCGCAGCACCCAAGCTCAGATGAAAACTTTGCCATGCGTGCCGCCATTTGACTTGCAAGATTGACAACGCTGCCAGATAAATGCTTCAGGGGTAAGAACATAGACGACATTGAGCAAAATACCAGGAAAACTGTGCAGATGTGTCCAATTTAGTGGAACACTGGACCAACAAGAATGTTACCCCCCATTGCCATACTAAAGCGTTAAGAGTGGGGAGAGGAGAAGAGTCGGAGAGCTAGATCTAAGGCCTGCAATTTGCCTTGAAGCGTACACACACACACACACACACATATAAGATGATTATTACAGGAGTCCTTCTCGTCCACTCCCCCTTTTCCTCCCCTTCTTGTGGCTATGTTTAGCAATTTTCAGCTAAATTTAGGGTGAAAGCGGAAAGAAATTAATCTAATAATTGTGGTAAGTGGTTGTTTGGTTTTTATGTTTTTTTTTTCTTTTCTTAGCTAATTCGCACTAATCCAAAGAGATTAATTATTTCAAGCAGAATCAATGAAATTTCAAAAAAAAAAAAACATAAAAATTAAGAGGAAGAAAAAATAAGCCACAAAAGTTATTTTCCATGCAGCGGTCATGGTAAGGTCAAATGGCTATCATAAATAAGTAACCAAGTATTGATTCTACCTGAAAGCAATCTACATATATGGGGGATAACAAAACTATCTATCTTCTGTGATATGTCACTAGCAGGAGCAGCAGCAGCAGCAGCAGCAGCAGCAGCAGCAGCAGGAGTAGGAACCGTAATCCGAATCGGAACATCAGCTTATGCAAAAGGAGTCTTGGCCACTCCCATTGAAAATGCCTACAATCGTTTGGAATTTGTCGTGACAATAATCAGCACCAGCAGCACCCAGAACCAGCAGCGTCTTTTTGCTCCTTCCATTGTTGTCCCGTTCCTTCTTCTGGTTGGTGTCAAAAGTAGTCAGAAAGTTGTTTGGTTCGTTGGAGTTGGAGAGAGTGGGAAGAAAGCTTTTTCCCATTTCTTTTTTTTTTTTATTTTTTTTGCTTTGGGGTAGTTTTGCTATATATACATATATATATATACTGTATCTGGTTCTAGTCAAGCCACAGGAATCGGTATTGGTGGGGCAGATACAGCGAAATAAATTAGGCAACCAAAAAATTGACATTCCTGCCCAGGCCACGGGGCCTGTCATTAAAGCCATGGCCAGGACACAGCCACTGATTAGAACAATATGCGTAAATATGTATGCCAATTGTATATGTCGCTTTTGTACATACATATACATATATAAATACATACATATATGTGTACAATATACATATATATATATATATATCTATATGGGTATTTATATATGACATTTGTAGAACAAAAAACCGAAAACGACCAACAACAACAAGAAAAAGAAGAAACAAAAAACAAAAAAAAAAAAAAAGATGTGTTCAAAATAAATATGCGTGCGTGTTGCTTCCTCGCACCAATTTATACATAAGTATAGATTTGTTTGTTTGTATGGATGGGTGTGTGTGTGTGTGTCATGCCATACCATTGTTTTTGTTGTTGTTGCTTTTTTCTACCACTGTGCGTGCGTGCGTGTGTATGTGTTTTTGCCTTTCGTTGACACTTTCACAATTTATGGCAAATGCTGTCTTTCACCCTCCCCCCCTCAGCCCCTCACCTCTTGCCACACAGGAAAGGCGCCAAACGAACAAAACCAACCCCCTCTGACTGTAATTTTTGCCACCCACCCACCAAAAAAAAAAAACAGAAATAACAACAACAATAGCAGCGAAATTTGGTGGAGGAGTGGGAGGTGGGGTGAAGCAAAACCAAAAAAAAAAACAAGTTAAGTCATTTACAATCAAATAGGGTCGACTTTTTGATACTGATACTTAAGAACTTGTCAACTGATTTCCAAGTATTTATATTGAAATGTACATTGAAGTCCTTCAAATGACAGTTAGACATATCCTTGAAGGATACTCTAACAGCATATGCAATCGAAACCAAATGGCTATATAAGCAACAGTTAGACAACTTTACCTAGAGGGGAAAACAAACTAAAATAATTGATGGAAAGCGACAGGAGACAGCGATCTTCTTTAACTTTGAATTCAAGGAAATTACTTAAATTAATTTAAGATTAATTATATTTAACGTTTTTTAAGATTTTGTGCTATTCATTTTTTAAATATATTTATTAAAAGCCATTAAATACTATAATAAACTATAATATGTATTCAAGAAGTTGAATTTTTAGAATTCGAAATAGAAATTCATTTATTTTATATTGGAAATATTGGATTTTTAGCATTTGAAATTTATTTATTGAAATGTATTTATTTTCAAATGGATACTTGGATTTTGAAATTTATTTATTTTTTATTAATAAGAAAAATTGAAGTTTTTACAATTTACAATAGTTTCATATGAACAAATTAATTTCGTAAATTTTGAAATTTATTAATTTCTAATAAATATGGATTGATTTATTTTTATTTGGAAAAAGTGAATTCTAAGAATTGTTGTAATTTTTATTTATTTATTTTTTAATTCTCTAAATAGAAACTATAATATTTACTCATAGAAACTTGTTTCATTTTGCAATAGTTTTCTCCTTGCTCTAATATAAAAATGTCACCTGCCAATGTCAATTTTTTTCATTTTCAGCAAAACAGTTTATTTTTTTTTTGGATTTAGAAGTTTTTAAGGTCCTTGAAACACAACATTCTTAATGCAATCAGTGTGTGGACAAGTTTTGTGCAAAAAAAAAAAAAAAGTTTGCTTAAAGTTATTTTTCTTTCTTTATTTAAAAATGCAATTGCAAAAAATTCAATAAACTGAAACGTATATTTTAAATATATATCGAACTTATACTTTAAAACCTTGATATTTCTATCACTTTCAAATAACCTTCAATTAAATTCAATTTATTTATTGTTTACCATATGATTTTAAAATTTATAGATATTTTTCTTTACTTTTTAAGTTTTCCAACTGTCAGTGAGCTGATCAACGATTGCATTGTGAGGGGGGGTAATGATTTCGAAAAGATCTTTTATTATGTATTAGTTTTAATATTTCAAGGTGCTTGTGTGATTACAGTTATAGTCGGGTATATACTGAGTTTAGTTGGCTGCCGGGGACATGTGCACAGGGTGTCAGAATAGCGAAGAGAAAGCCATTCTGTTTACCAGTTCC
The DNA here is from genome assembly GCA_037075365.1 of Drosophila emarginata. Classification (NCBI taxonomy): domain Eukaryota; kingdom Metazoa; phylum Arthropoda; class Insecta; order Diptera; family Drosophilidae; genus Drosophila; species Drosophila emarginata. Next base: position 3,860,394 of record JBAMCD010000120.1, read on the forward strand.
GCAGTTCCGCAATGCCAGTCCCAGTCCCAGTTGTACACAGACTCATTTGAAATAAATATTTTTGTGTTTTTACTTGGAGCGACAATAACGCAAAACATGAACACTGTAACAGCAGCAGCAGCAGTAAGAGACAAATATGTGTGTGTGTGTGTTTGAGTGTGTGTGTGTGTGTGTGTGTGTGTGTATGAGTGCTGTAGGCAAACCACGCGCGGCGTTGCGGCGTCAAAGTCGAATTACTCATACGCCACGTTCGCCGTAGTCGCTTTCAAATGTAGTTGTTGTTGTTATTGTTGTTGTTGTTGTTGTCGTCTCTGACACAATCCGTGCCTACTAGTATGCGCGTTGACGTTAAAAGCTACAGAGCAATTAATCATTAGCTTTTACAGGATTTATTGCAAATACTTTTATCGGATATATTAAATGAACTCCACTCCACTTGGAAACGCCAACGAAACGAGCCACTCCCCACAGGCAACAGGAATTATGGCAGCATTAATCCAGTCGAGACTATCTGCTCGGCAACATCTTATTGCCAACTGCCAACTGCCAAAAATTGTTGTTGTTGTTGTTTTTTGTTTATTTTCTTGCTGCTGCTGTTCCTTTTCGTATTGTTGTTGTTGTTATTGTTGTTATTATAGTAACTGCTGCTTTAAGATTTGCGTCATCGTCATTGGCATGAGGTTGTCCGTCCGTTTGTCGGTTGGTTTGTTGGTTGGTTGACTGCTTGGTTTGTCGGTCGCATGTGGGTCACAGGGAAAATTAAACTGTCGCCCGCCTGCAGAGACAAGGCACTGCCACCGGCACAGGAAAAACTTTGGTGTCATTCCAAGACATATTGTACATACAGACAAAACACTCACATATATTTAACCATATAGCATATATACAATATATATATATATATCTCGATGTATGTATGTATATATGTGTGTGTGTGTGTGTGTGTGTGTGTGTGCATACACGCGATGACTATGGCGATGCCTGGGCGATGTCGCGAATGAAGCTTAGCAACAGTTTACTTGACATTCTCTTGTTTACTTTGCTGTGACAAAATGAGTTACAGGTTTCATTCATTGACGCTAATGCAGCTTGATAAATATGCGAGCATTAATTACGCATGGTCGCTTGATGGCAACACAAGAGGAGTAAACGAAAAAAAAAAAAAAAAAACAAGAAATGTTAAAGGATTTCTTTTACCAACACGAATACCCTGTATACTATATATCCTTTTCTTTTTTGAGTGCGTAGTAGTGCGAGTGAGAGCTTTGTCAGCTTTTATTTTCCTTCTTTTTTTTCTTTTTTTTTTTTGTTGTTTTTCCATTTTGAGTGCTGGTTCTTGTACATTTTCATGTCCCATTAAATTGCAAGTCCTTGCGATTGATCTTGGGCTGTATGTTGGCATTCTATCGTTCTCTGTTTCTACTTTTTTATAGTCCCCAGCTCCCACACTAATTTACCCATAGATCTACGTATGTATATACATATATATATATATATATATATATATGTATATATACCCCAGCACTTTCTTGCACTAGAAATCGCCTTCTGCACATGCAAATTTATAACAATTTTACGCTCTCACATGCTCAAAGTCGTAAATCGTATTTCGGTAAGGTGCGAACTGCTTTCAACTCTCCACCTTCAACATTTTGTGCCCCCAAGATTCACATCAAGACTTACTCCTACTCCTACTCCATACTTCTCCACTCTTTCTCTTTACATTTACTTTTTTTTACCCGCCACACTTTTGCCAAGTGGCTGTGCATAAAAAATCGTTTATGGCTTTTGCAGCGCTCAAATAGAACAAAGCATAAATCCTAATTTACTTATGTGTGTAGCTGCTGCAGTCGGGATCAGGACCACGTGTGTTTATGGGTGTAAATATATACATACATGTGTGTATGTGTGTGTGTGTGTGTGTGTGTCACACAACGGTAAACATATATCAACAACATCTTAAACTCATGACGGCAAATAAATACAAATGTTGTGAAATGTTGCTGTAAAATGCAGAGATGGCAAAAAAAAAAATAAAAAGAAAAAAATAGAAGAGAAGCGGAAAAAAAAGCAAACGGATACCCATTTTAAGGCAGACATAATAAACCAGATTGTAAATCGGTTGAAAAGTGAAGTGAAAATTGAACAACCCAGCAGGAAGTAAAATATATATATTTTATATCATTGGCAAAGCCATTCACTTAGAAACTGACAACAAGACATTACACAAAGATCACATCTCATTTTGAATATAAATATATCATCTATATATATACATATATGTATAGAATAAATTGAGTTAAATAAGCAATTAGTAAGCATAATTATCTAATTATATTTACATTTGTTTATAATAAGACAATAAGTGAATAAATATTTTATACAATTTTCCTTTATTAACTTTTACACATTTTTTCATTGTTTCTACTGTTTTCTTTTGCATTGATTAAAAAACAAAATGCATGTTAAAATTCTTGTAATCCCTTTTAGCTAAAAGTCAAATAAATAATTTTTCAAGGAATTTGGTAAAAAAAAAAAAAACAAAAGAAAAGTATGAGAAAAAGTCTTTTCAACTAACCAGATGTTGTCAATGAATCTTTTGCTTTTGGCATGGGATTTACCTTTCATAGAAGCAACTGAGTTGAACCGCTGAGGCCGCAACCAAACCACATCAAGTGGTTATGCCGCACACACACACACACACACACACACACACATACATATATTTAGATATGTATATACATATATAAAGGAAGAGAAACGCCAACGCCAACATTGATATAATTTATGGGACCTAGTTAAACATACAAACATATAACATTTGGAATGCCAAGCTGGGCCTCAACTTGGAGAATTAACATTTGACGACGACGACCTCTTGGATTCCACAGCATATTGTGGCCTCTGTCCTTTTGGTCTTACTCCTGGTTCTAGTACGGTTCCTGCTGCTGCTGCTGCTGCTGCTCGTGCTCCTGTCTTGGCCTGGTAAGCAGCTTGACTTTTGCAATCTGAAATCTAACAGCATCACAAAAAAAAAAAAAAAAAAAGCAGCACCAGCAGCAAGCACCACCACCAGGAGCAGCATGTTAAGTAAACTTTATGGCCAGAGAACACTCTGCATGAGGAAGCGAAAGAAAATTGCGGCGGGCAAATAAAACCAGAACAGCCGAAGAGTGAGGCATCAACAAAATACAGAACACAAAAAAAGAAAAAGAAAAAAATGAAATGAAATGAAAAGAAGGAAAATAGGGAGAAAACTATAGGAAAAGCAACAACTATAAAACCTGCAACGATAGTAAAATGCAAATTGGGCAGCAGGACTACCGACTCTCTGTTTTGACCCTCCTCCTACCCCTACCCCATTACAGACCCGCAGTTTGGTACGGCAAGAAAAAAAAAAAAAAAAAAAAAGAGGAGCAAAAAAAAAATAGGATATAAAAAAATGAATAGAATGAAGAAAACACTCGCATTCGCACTCGTAAAATAAAAGTAAAGTGCAACAGCAATTTGTTTGCACAATTGCTGAATGCGGCCATTGCTGTATGTAGTTGTTGCTGCCGTGTAGTTGTTGCTGTTGCTGCTGTTTTGTGTTGCTGTTGGCACTCGTCGCATTGTTTGCTTTGTAGCCAGTTGTTGTACATTTTTATGACAGCTCAAATTGGCCCCCGTCGCCGCTATCACCGCCACCAACAGTAACAGCAACAGCAACACCGACGCGACGACGACTGCCTGAAGCAACACTGTCAGAGCATATGGCAATAAATGCGATGGCCAGGACCTGCCTGAAAAGCAGAAGTTGACGGTGGAGCAACTCCAACCGCCCCTTCCTTCCCAACTCCCATTGACTGTCGACGATTGGCGTCTGATTTGTGTTGGTCGGGTAGAAGGAGGTGGTAACAATTCAGTTGATTTGATGCCTGCCAGTGAGCCATTTTAATGACTCTGCCTCATACTCTATGTGGCAGAATATTGCTTTCCATGTTGTGCTCTTCTCTTCATTTTCCATTCTACAATCCTTTTCCTTTATTTTTGTTTCTCTTTCTCTTTTTTTTTTTTTTGCCTTTATTTTTGCCTTTCACGAATTGCTCCATTTCATTTTCTATTTTGGCACTTTGAAATTAAAATATAAATCCTGCGCCGCTTTGACAACTTTTTAAGCTCCATTAGTGTTGACGAAAGGAAGCATAACAAAAAGACACAAGACCAAAAAGAAAAGGGTCAATGTAACCGCGAAGGCGACTGTCGCACGGCAGGACATCAGCAGTAGCAGCAACCCCAATAGGTTGGGTAACCTTGCGGTTATTTCCATTCGCCCGAACTCTTCCGGCCGATGCCGCCGCTGGGGTCTGGCCTTGCCTCGTTGACTGGTTCGTTTGGTTGGCTTGGCTTGGTTTGGTTTGGTTAGCTTTGGTTGGTGTTGCACTTCCGCAGCTCGAAAAACATTTAACTGTTTGGCATTCATTGCGAATTTAAAGGGCGGCTTAGTGACAGGAATAATAAGGAAGCCCGCAACGGAAGCGCTGATGTCAACGCAGCAGCAGCAGCAGCAACAGCAGCAGCAACAGCGGCACAGAGGCCCAAAAAAAAAAAAAAAAAAAATAAGAAAAACCACAAGGGACATGGGCAGACTGCGGTGGCAATAAGTAGTAGAATGGTAGCGGGTTACTACCATTGAGAAGGGGGCAGGCATGGTGAAATGGTAATGGTTGTGGTGGTGGAGAAGCATGAACAATAATGGGCCACGGGCCATGAAGTTCTCATTCTTGTCCTTCTGTTTGTCCGTTGTCCCCTTTTGATTTGGTTTTTGGGGCTGTGCAAACAAAAGCAAACCAAACGAAACGAAACGTAACGAAATAAGCCCAAAACCTCAAAACGTTAAAAAGGACAACACAGAACCGCCAACTACCCAGCCTACAAAAAAAAAGAAGAAAAAAACCGAAAACCTCCTCAAAATGAGAATGCCAGAAGCAGGACCAAGTTTTTGTGTCAGCTTTTTGGTCAGCAGAACTATGCAGGAAATTGTATAAATTCAACAAAAGGACCAACTTAAAAAAAAAAAACACCAAAAACCAAAAAAAAAAAAAAACCGAAAAGAAAATCAACATAAAGAGATGGAAGGGAATACAATATCAAATTAAATGCTTAGTGAAAGACATTGCAGCGCTTAAAACGAGCCTCATAATTTATCTTAAATCCTTCCACCCCCTCTCAAAAAAAAAAAAGAAAAAAAAAAAAAGAGAGAAAAAAATAAAAACAGCAACAGCAGAAATATTATGCATATTTCCAGCTACTCGTGTTTGGTATTTTTAAACCCAGCGCCGTGCCAATTCTGGCAACCAGGCAGCCAAGTGGCAGACATCAAAACACACCCCCGGGTTGGCTACAGTGTGTTGCCATATATATGTATATATATATATATATGTGTGTGTGTGTGTGTGTGTATGATTTTTTCCATTTTCTACCAACCCCTAGACTGACTACTAATACTGATTGTGCTATGGCTCCGGCTCATGGTCCTGCTACTTGCTCCTGTTCCTGTTCCTGCCCAACATGGTACGGTGCCTGGTGCTGTTGCATAATTTTCGGCAATCCACAAGTGTGTGTGGATTTGCCTCGCACGCTCATCTTTCACACACGCTACCTTAGGGACTGTGTGTGTGTGTCTACTCGTTACTTTTACTATTAGCGAGCGATAGCGCAGTCGCAGTTACTTTAGCTAAGCTCTCTCTCTCTCTCTCTATCTTTCGCTCTCTCTCTTCGGTCATCTCGTTTACCTTTTTTGGGGTTGTTGAATTTGAATGGGCTGCTGCCTGGCTACTTGTTGTGTCTCTGTGTTGGTTCATTCTCCCAAGGCCCCATATATAATAAATCTATCAAATGGCGGTGTATCGATCTATAACTGATAAATCAGAGTAACTAACAGACTGCTAACTAGCTATATAAAATGGCGGTATAGATAAAACCGAAAGATTTAGTTTAACTAGACAACCCTTTATGCATCTATTCTGACAACGACCACCCTTGGATTTGCTTTAACTCGGTTTCTAGTGGTGGTGGTGGTGGTGTTGCTGATGGTTCTAGTGTTAGTTGCGGTGGTGGTGGTGGTGGTGCGTTGGTGTTGGATTTGCTTTTGCTGCTGACCCGAAATCACGCACACTCGCTGTAAATTACACACACTCATATACACTTGCACACTCACACACACACACACACAGAAACACAGAGCGCACAACTGTGACGTGACGGGAGCGGCAGTAGCACCAGCAGCAGCAGCAGCGAAAAAGCTGCGAAAACTAAGCGCACAGTAGAAGGGAGTGGTACGTCAAAAACTGACGCACAGCGGCAGCAAAACTGCGTCCATAGTTATAAATCATAATAAAACTGTAAAATAAATAAATAAAAATCATAATATTAATACCGTTAACCGATCAAAACATCAAAACGCGTAGAGTGCAAAAGAAAAGAAAATAGAAGCGAAAATGAAATAAACCGAAAGCTAACAAACAACAAAATAGAGAAAAACGAAAACAAAGAAAAGGCAAAACTGTGCAAAAGTATGAAAGAAACTGTAAAATCTCCACAACAGGCAACAAATCAGAGCGAGTACGAAAAGTTCATCTATATATATATATATATATGTATATATATACATATATGCCATCTATATACACATACATATATAAATAAATTTATATAGAAAAATCATTTATTATCATTTCCCGTTTCAAGAATAATATGGTGACTTTTGGCAAAAGCAAATTTGTGCATTTTTTTTTAGACATTTTTGTTGTTGTTTTTTGAATTGTTGGATTTGATTTTGTAATGATGGAAATAATGGTAAAACTTATTCCATACATAGTGTTGCATGTGACGTATGCAACAAAGTGACGTATGAGTGCATGTGTGTGTGTCTGTGTGTGTTTGTGTATATACTTATACACAGAAGAAACGATGTCGACACTCGTTGCAGCAGCAGCAAGTGCTGCAAAGTATGCAATAAAATCTCGCATTGTTTATGTGCAGCTCAGTGGGAGGGCCGAGCGATTGGTAACGAGGACCGCGAACGTTTGCGCTGGTGCTAGGGAAGAAGTGAGAAGGGAAACATTGGTTCCGACGTATTCAGTGAGGTAGGCTAAGGCAACCAACAGTTGACTATTTGTTGCATGTATGCCCTACTCGCTACTCGTTGCCATGCGCCACACACTCGCTGGCTCTCATTTTAGAGTGCCTCTCGCTGGCGCTCTCTCATCACTCACGCTCTCTCTCTCTCTCTTCAGCACTTCCAATTCCAATTCACAAAACATTCGACAAGTGCAGAGTGAAACAAGTTGTTGTTGCTGAAACACAGCGACTAACGCAAAAAAGTCTAAAAAATCATATTCAATTTAATAATAAAAGCAATTAAATATCATAGAAAATTATTAAAAAATCAAGAAGTACACATTATGTGATAAAAATTGAAATTAAGTGAACGCATTCAATAACTGCAATTGCAGTTAAACAATGAAAGAAAAAAAAAAGGCAAGTCTCATCTGACAAATCGACAATGGAAATTGGAATTGCAATTGTAGTCTGCATTTCCTAAACAACGGAACGACAGCGAGTATATGCGCCATTTTTAAAAGTGGGATAGGGATAGATAGTTTTATATGCGTGCGTGTGCGCCTTCCATTGGAAGAGCGCCACTTCTACAATCATCTCCTCTTCCCCCTAACTTTGGCTTACCGTTGGCATCTTTATGATCTGCTCTCTCTCTTTCTCTTCCTCTCTCTCGCTTACTCGCTCTCATCCTTAGTGGTATTCGGACTTCCACTTTCAGTATAGAAAACGAACTGCAAACTATGTATAAAACTATGCAATTTAGTGCAAAAAGGATAACAATTTATCAATTAAGTATAATCAAGTGTGGCCCCAAATGTTCCCTTATAAACGTGTAGTGTTTCGTCCTTATTTCTCTCTCTCTCTCTCTCTCTCTCTCTTTCTCTCTATATGTCTATCTCTCTCGCTCTGTTTGTTTGAGTGCGTGTGTGTGTGTGTGTGCGGTGGAAAGGGGGGGTTTCGTAATTTGTTTGCGGTTTTCATGGGGAGCCGCTGCATTTATAATGTAAATATTATGGCAAGAACTTGTTTACAATTACAGTGTAAAAACCAGCGTCTAAATTATGCAATTTCAAATTGCCTACCCTTTCCCAAACCCCTACCACCTTCTCTCCCCATGCTAACCAACGAAATATACGCTTATTAAAGACTAAATTATACCTTATTAAATTTGTATGCATAAATAAAATTGCTCATAAATTCGTAAAACTATTCTAAACGCCCACGCACACACACACACACACCCACACATACACACACACACACATACACCCATACACTTCATTAAATATGAGCGGAAGTTTAAGCATGTGGAAATATTCTCTCCTGATTGGTTCATAATTCTGGCATAATTTCGGTATTCAATCAGTTTAACTTTTCGCATATTTCAAATATGTGTCAAAATATATGTCAGAATTTGTGAATAAAATCAAATGAATGAATGACTGAATGAATGAATAAGCGGAAGTTGTTAAATACGATTTTAATCTAGCACAAAATAATGAATTTTCACTCCAATAAATTTCCCCAAAAAAAAAAAAAACAAAATATGCATTAGATCAAAGTAGATAAAATGTAACAAAAAACAAAAGGTATTGAAAATATATAAAAATAAATAGAAAGATAGATTAAAAGAAGAAATAAAAAAAAAGAAGCTTAATATATCTTCACAAATTTGCTTTTGTACAAATTGATACTTTTTTAGTATATACCCATATATATATGTATATTATCCCATAAATAACCATTTGTCGAATCGAGTAAATAGTTTGATTTATTTTTGTTTTCTGCTTTTCTTCTTTCTCTATTCTATTCGTATTTCTTTTCTTCTATTTTTTTTTTTTTTTTGCCATTTTCGGCTAAAGAACCTTGACAAATGCGCACGGCAACTGTAACTGCAACTGCAACGGCAACACATCAACGAAAGCAATACCTTAAACTGTGGCAAAGTGATTTTTGGCAGGCCAGCTACAGAAGATAAAAAGTTATATAAAAGTTGCTGCAAATGTAATAGTAGAAAAAGAAGAAAAAAAAAAAAAAAGAGAAGAGAAGAGAAAAGAAAAAGCGGGGCATTCCAGTGCCAGATCTTGAGAATGCCAGCCAGCCGCAGCCGGCACAGCTACGGGGACAGCAACAATAAGAATAACAAGAAACAGGAGCAGCAGCAACAACAACAGCAGCAACAGCAACAGAAGCTACAGCAGCAACAGCCACCGTGCTACTCTAAATCTCAAGGCAACTTGTGTCAATGTCAAAGTTGAAGTTAAAGTCAAAGTCAAACTGCGACTGAGACATCAAAAAAGCTAAAGCATTTTAACAGCAGACGACGCTGGAGTCGATGTCAAAGAAGGTTGTGCTATATCTACATAGTAAATAATAAAACAAAAACAAAAAAAAAATAAAAACAAAAAAAAAAAAGAAAGAAAAACAAAACCAACAAAAAACAAAAAAAAAAAAAAGAAGAAAAGGAAAGGAAAGTAAAGAAATCTAAACATAAGCAAACAAAATTCAATACAAAAGGATCTAACGAGGCAAAAAAAAAAAAAAGAAATATAAAATAAAAACCAAAAACAAAAAAGGATAGCCAGGCAATTTATAAGATTCGTTTAAACGGCCCAAACTGGCAACTGGCGGCAGAGCGGAGACGACGGTGACGACACAATGTCTGTGGACTTTATACTGCCCAATCGGAATAAGATACAAACGATTGCCTATGCGAGTGCCAGCAAAAAATATGCAGCTGGTGTGGTTAACAGCGATAACCAAACGGTTGGCGGCAGTTGGCGTCGACCGAAACAACCGAAACCCAGATGCAGTCAGCCGACATTGCGTAAATTATTAAAACCGCCAGCCAGCGAGGAGAGATCCACAATATTGTCAAATGCTACGGTGCTACGCAATGCCAATGGCAATAAGATGACATTAAAGTCCAAGCGCATATCAAGATCAATGATGAAGCGGGAGATTATTGAGCTGGATGACGATGATGATAATGATAATGATGATGATAATAATAATAATAATAATGATGATGATAATGGCGGTGTGGCTAATAATGATGAAGTCAATGCTAATGCCGATGCTATTCGTGGTAATAATAATGCTGGGGGCAATGGTGGCAATGAGGAGCAGCTATGCGAACATTTGGAATGGTCAGCGGCGCAGTCATTGGTACAAATGAATTCGAATCAGGAGAAACAGAGACGTTTGGGAATAGGAGCAGGAACTGCAACAGCAACAACAACGGCAACACCAACAACAGTAGCAACAGTAAAATCAGCAACAACGCCAGCAACAGTAACAACAACAACAGCACCAGCAGCAGCAGGAGCAACACCAACAGCAGCAGCAGCAGCAGCAGCAGCAGCAACAACAACAACAGGAGCAGCAGCCACAGTCCCAACTTCAGGTATGTAAGCAACAGTTAACCACTTTTCCGTTTCCGTTTCCCTATTTATGTCCAACCTTTTACCGTCTGTCTGTCTCTCTCTCACTCTTTCTCCCTTTATATGACTCTTGGACTATTCCCCTGTCCAAAAGTTGCGTCACAACAATGTGAACAGGTGGCTGCGACAATTTGTGTACTCGTATTTATTTTTAGTAGTCTCACCCCCTAAAAATTCTCCCAACCATCCATCCATTGCCCACTTCCGAGAGCCGCCAACATTTTATGAGCCACCCACTGTGGCCACTCTTGTTGCTTTTTGCTGGCGCCTGCTACAGCTACAGCTACTGCTTGCTGGTGGTGGTGGTGCTGGTTCTGTTGCTGGTGGTTAGCCATGGCTACTGCCAATGGTCCTTCGTTTTCCCACACCCACAGAGCTCCCTCGTGTTTGACATTGTCGCCGTTAGCTAATCTTTTTAGCGTATGTTGGCATTTTTCATGTTTGCGTTGCCATCTTCTTGTTGCTGCCGTTTCTCTGTTGGCTGTTTCTGTTGCTGTTGCTGATGTTGCCTAGCTTGTTGCTCTTGACAAAGGCGAAAGAAGCAAATGCAAACACGAAAGCAAACACGCGGCATTGGCATGAACGATAGGCGGGCGGTTAGCGGGGAATGAATCAGAGGTCGGTGGGTTTCGGTATGAACGGAAATGGCGTGGGTGGCAAGCGTGTGGATGATATAGATGTGTGTGTGTGTGTGTGTGTATGTGTGTGTGAATTGTGAGGGTCGAGTGGGGTCGCAGTCACATGTCGTCGTATCGATTGAGAAACTGAACTGAAACTGAAATGTAACAGGTCAGCTATGAAATTCAATGGAGAGAGAGAGAGAGAGAGGCATCAATACAGGGTGCAGGGTGCAGAATACAGGGTGGAGGATGTTAGGGTGTAAGGCATTGCGTCAGTTTGCCTGCCATGAAATGTCAAAATGTGCATTTATGTATGCATGCCAACAATCTAGGTCGTTATTTCCAATCTAGCTGGAATGAAGCTCTCGCTTTAATATCTACCCATACATATATACAAATATATAAATACAATTTTTAACCCATTGAACTATATAATACATATATGCATAAATATATCTGTATACATAGATTACTTGTAGCTCTCAGATTTACCATTACAATTTATTATTAATCATTTTGAAAAAGTAAATTTCAAATAATTTATTTAATTATTTGCAACACTAAACTAAGATAATTCTGATGCAAGATAATTCTTAAATGTTTTAAACATTTTAAAAACTTTTTCAAACTTTTTGCTAGAAATGGGAGAAAAACTTCTTTTAGAGTCATATGGCAAAATTTGTATACAATTTAAAGTGTACATATGTAAATACAGAAGCATAGGAACGATCCGGCACTTATGGTCATGGTACATCGTCTCTCTATATCTCTCTTTCTTTATATAGGCGGAAATCATACTAAACATATTTAAACATATTATTAAAACAATTACTTCCCAAACAATTATAGATATATTCCCAAATCATACTTTTCTTTTTTTTTATGTTTAACGTCAACAAACTTTTTAAAAACTTTTGCATTTCTTTGTTGTTAGGGTTGACAAACTGCAGTAGCAGTGTGGCAACTCTGGCCGTGATATACAAGCCTAGCCCTGGTCAAAAATGTTTTTTTTTTATTTTTTTATTATTTTTCTTTTGTTTTTTTTTTTTTTTTTTTGTTTTTTGACATCTAGTTATTTTTTCATTTCACTTGACAAATATAATCGAATACGTATCGTTGTCGGATTGAAATCAAAAGAGAATAATAAATATAATTATGTCGATGGAATGGAATACCGATTTACCTTTGGATTGTTAGTGTTATTGGTAAAGCTTTTGCGAACCATTTCGGGGAATAACAAAATTTTCAACCTTTTTACAGTATCGATGCACCGTCCAGTTGCCGTTGGTCGCGCTCCGGCCGAGGATGGGAAGGTGATCTTTTATGCACCGCCAGCAAGTGCTAGTGGAGTTGCTCGTCTGCCAGAGCCAGTGACACTTAAACGTGAGCGAGAGCATCAGGTGGCTTCGTCCTCATCGTCCATGTCGATTTATCGCGGTCGCAGCGTAGAAGAAACGGAAGCAGCTCATGATTTATTGTCATTATCGCAGAGTCTGCCGCCACTTATACCGCCCTGTGTGGTAACAATTATGAAACAGGAGGTGGCCCACAAGTCACCCGAACATTTACAGGAGATCTCAAATGCTTCCAACAAGTCCATGGCCACATCGACGCAGTCGAACATTCGGTTCATTGGCAGCAGTTCCTACGACATAATCCATGGAGCGCCAGAGACCGCAAATAATTGTTCGCCGCTGACTCCGCCCAATTCCGATCATAGCTCAGATGTTGACATTGATATGTCCTCTTCGTCCGAATCCGGCCAACCGCACTGGAACAAACAGTCATCGACAGCACCGCCACAGCAGCGTGCCTCAGCCCTAAAAATGTGTCTCAATATGCTCGATGGACGTACAAAGGCCAGCAAGGCGGCAGCCGGCAAGGATAAACAGACACGCCCCAAAAACAATGGATCTGGTAATAGTGGTAACATTAGTGCCAGTGTCACCACATCAAGCGAAATTGTATCTAATTCTACATCTGGCGGTGGCGGCGGCAGCGGCGGTGGAGGCGGTAATGGTGAGAATTATGCTAAACGTAAACGTGGATGCTACAAGTGTTCCGAGTGTGGCAAACAATATGCCACATCTAGCAACCTGTCGCGTCATAAGCAGACGCATCGTTCCCTCGATTCGCAATCGGCAAAAAAATGCAACACCTGTGGCAAGGCATATGTATCGATGCCAGCATTGGCCATGCATCTTCTAACGCACAAACTCTCGCACAGCTGTGACATATGCGGCAAGCTATTCTCTCGCCCCTGGCTATTGCAGGGTCATTTGCGTTCGCATACCGGTGAAAAGCCCTACGCCTGTGTCCATTGCAGCAAGGCATTTGCCGATCGTTCCAATCTTCGTGCACACATGCAGACGCATTCAGGTGACAAGAACTTTAAGTGTCATCGCTGTAATAAGACCTTTGCCCTCAAATCGTATCTGAATAAACATTTGGAATCGGCATGCCTACGCGATGCAGGTGCCATACCGCAGGGCAAAACAGATGGGGATGATGATGACGATGATGGTGATTTGTTGAAGCAGGATCACGATGAATTAGAACACGATGGAGATGAGACAGTGTTGGACAGTGATGAGAATAGCCAGGATATAGTGGTAGCTTAAGCGTATCCTTGCCAAGTTTACCTTATCTCCACAAAAAAAACCAAAAAAAAAAAAACCTCCAAAAGGAAAAAAAAAACAAAGCAAAACAAAAAAAAAATGAGCTACCCCAAAAAACTACTTTATACCAAAATCCTAAAAGCAATACTCGAGCACCCTTATATCAAATTAGAAATCAAATCAGTCAACTAGCAGCTTAAAAATGAGTAGATCGATTTCAATGGCGCCGCGGGATGGCAGCAAATAATAATAATAAAAAAAAAAAAAACGATAATGTTCTGAGAGATGAGAATTCTGTATTGAACTCAATACGAACGCATGTTTTCAAACTCTTAAATATATATTTATATATATATGCATAATATACTTATGTACTTAATATCTGAACTTTTCTGGTTTGGGCACTCTAACTAAACTATAGCGGAATGAGCAATTTTTTTTTTTAATTGAACGATTTGAAATTGAAACAAAAGCAAAGAACAAAAAAAAAAAAGCAAAAAAAAAAGGAAGAAGGAAAAAAAACAAAAGGTTTAAAAAATCCAAAACGTAACTTATAGTAAAAATCTGACACAACGAATATTATGGAACATAAGTAGAAATTCTATATATACACAGATCAAATAAGCATATATACAGAAGATGATCGATGATGATGATTAAGGAGAAGAAGCAAACAAATTATATATATATATATACATATATATATATATATATATATATATATATATACATACACACTATATATGAACTAATTGAATAATACCTAGCGAGCAGAACCAATTTGCATGTTTTAACGGTAAACATATATGAAAATAGTAAAACAAAGAAAAAAAGAAGAAAAAGTTTAAGGCATCGTTTTAGGGCGGTATATACTTATATACATATGTACATGCATACACATATACATACAAACATATATACATACATATATATATATATATATATATATATAGTATATATACCCAAACTGTATTACGAGTATTAGTCTGTATTCCTGCCGCTCGCACACACACACACACACAGAGACACAGACACTCACTCAGATACTAAAATAAACACACACACACGAACACACAGCGAGCTATAACGGAAACGGCTCATTTCAAATTCTTAGCAAACTAATTAATAAAAACATTCTAGTCAAAAAAAAACTTATAGCACCCACTACCTGTACTATACTACTGTATCTCTTGCTCCCCCACTCTCTTGTTCTTAGAATCTTTTGATCAAATATACTTAACAAACTCACACACACACACACATACATATATACGCTCTCCTACTTGCAACAAGCCACAAAGCAGGCATCAATACAAATCCATTGCATTAGGCAATGCAAATTGAAAAATGGAAAAACCAATGGAAAAAAAAGCAAAGATATATACTCAGACAACAAACACAACAAAGTGCTCACGCCTATTCAGGCAGGCAAGTGTGCACAATTTTTTAACCAAAAAAAATAAAAAAAACGAATAAAAAAAAACAAAAACAAAATGAAACGAAACTCTTTACGATCTACACCTATTCAAGATGAATTACTTCCATAACATATGCTCTAACTTGATAAACAAAAACCTACTTCAATTACTTAGAAATGATAAACAAAAAAAAAAAATTAATTAAAGAGAAAACAATTTAGAAACATATCACAAGGACAATACTTAAACATTAAATACATTGAAATTATATAAAAAGAAAAAAAACCAAAATGGCAAAATCCCAATTAAGATATTTATACATACATACATACACAAACACACTTACATACACACACACACACATACATAAACAAAATACTGTCGAAACTAGTTATTTTATTATTAGAATTAACTCATGTAAATATATATTCAAAAGGTTATAAACAATTTTATACAACAAATTCTCCTGTACTTACTCTTTCCCCTCACATATACCTCCTCTCTTTCCTCCCTCCCACACACAAACACATACACACACACACACAAGCAAACTCACTCATTGAAAGACGAAGGAAGAGATAAATGGAATTTTGGCCTAGCCAAAGTCAAAAAACCAAGTAATTTAACAATACAAATGCATTACATACATATATATATATATATATATATATATATATATATATATATATATATATACATACATACATATGTATATACAAGGTCTGTTCAATAAGAAAAAAGCTAATTCATATATAGATAATATATGGCTTTTAGTTTAGATACTTACATATATGAAACAAAGTTCGCGTCCTTAATAGTATCGTAGCATTTGCTTTCATAGTTTTTGGGTTAAAAATCAATCCAAGTTTGGTAAATACGATGCTTGAGGCCAAAAGGTCTCTTTAGTTTAGAGTAGTATGTATTCTCTTTTTCCAAAAAAAAAGAAAAGAAAAGAAAAAAAACTCAATATCCAATACATAAGCAAAATCTACTATTTTAAATGTAGTTGACTTGCTGGCAAGAAACACACTCTTGGATTTTTTTATCCGTTTCCATTCGAAAAAGATCACAACAAAAAAAAAAAAGAAGAGAAATAACAATTAAATTTCATATGCGAGTATTTTTGTGCTTGAATGTAAATCTGAGTTACTTTTTACACTGTGCGATATTAAAAGTAATTAAATTTCACCGTTATTGTCGGAAGAAAGATGGTAAAAACAGATTAACAATTAGTTTTTGCTTATTTAAACAACCACCCACCACTTCCCCCTTTTTTCTTTTATTGTTCGCTATTCACTTGCGATCAATTCGGTAATTGGTTGTCGGCTCTTCGTCTCGTCCTCGGCAATCGTTAAATTGCAATATATACAGAGAGTGGGTGGCTTTGTATGTATATAACAAAGATGTAGCCGCTTGATAAGCCAAATATGCATACATATGAAAAATGAAATATGACATTCTTTGTGAACGGCCCTCGTATACATATATTATATGTGAGTATGTAATTGTGCTACATGGATTACATTTATCTCAAAGTATCTCAAAGCTGGTGTCGAGAGTGAGAGATTAAGAGAGAGAAAAAATGGTGAGAGAGCATGTGCAAATATATTTCAAGAGGCGATGGATTCTGTTGCACTTGTAAAATGAAAAAATAAATAAATAAATAAAATGAAATGATAACTAAAAGCAATTCCAAAAGTAAGTGACATAGTTTTTAAAAGCAAAAAAAAAAGGCAAACCGACATTTGTAACTCTAGATCGAATAGTATTGATATATACACACAAAACAAAAATGAAAGAAACCAACAATTAAGAAAAAAAAAAGCCGAAACAAATAAAGAAGCAAAAGATAAAATCGGCAAATATGTATTTATTTTACGCGTAGTTTTTATTCGAAAAAAAAAAAACAAAAAGAAATGAAAGAAAATATCGTTAAAAAAACGGAAAACAATTTGAATTAAATTGTCAATTACCAACTTATTTCTTAATTTAAGAATTGAAAGAAGCAAAGCAGTCAATGACAGCTGATGATAGAGGTTATTTTTTAAAAACATATATAAATAAATATATACATAATATATATATATATAACTATATATGTATATATATATATATATATATAAAAGTAAAAACAACAACAAAGAGGCAGTTTTATATCGAAATTAAATATAGTAAATGCAAAATAACAACAACAAATATTGAAAACCATTCGAACTTAATTATACAACGAGCAAAACCAACAAAAAAAAAATGAAGAAAAATCCAAAAAAAAGAAAAAAAGGAAAAATACTAATTATAAAGAACAAAACTTCGGAGGTACATGGACAAGCACACCCACACACACACTGGACACACAAACACACACACTCAAAAAAAGATTTTGTAACAACCAACAAAAAGAAATATTATGTATATGATATCTAAATAGCAAAACAGTAACTGCAACAACATGCAACTGCAACAGCAGCAACATGCTATATGCCAACATGCAACACCAACATGTAACATGCAACAACAGCAACAGAATAATTGAAACTAGAATTTAGACCACACAGTGCTATGTGCAGAATATTGTTTATAGGGCCATAGTTTCGAAATCGTGTTTATGCATGGCTTTATTGATGATTATTGTATAGCGTTTTAAAAAAATATAGCATTAAATGCCTATATATACATACATATATATACATACATACATATATACATAAAAAAAAAAAACAAAAAAAATTAAAAAAAAAATGAAGAAAAAAGAATACAACAATTCCATTGAACAGTAGTGGTAACAATTATGTGATTTGCAATTTTACATTCAAAATATATATATATATAAATGAAATAATTACATTACGAACATATATATATATATTATATATATTGAGGCAAAAAGCGTTTAATTAATTAATTTACAAGTAAGATTTATTTATACACATTATTATACACCACCAAAATGAGAACAAAACAACAAAAAGAAATGATAACAAAAAACTAAATGAAAAAAAAAACATAAAAATTACAAAAATGAAGAGAGAAACAAAACATATTTTTACACAAGAAACTTTGTTTTATATTGTACATTACGGCAAATTGTTTTTTTTTTTTTTTTTGACTTATATCGCGTATAAAATACCTCCAAATTCCCTTTATCCCCCATCCGAGATGTTTGCACATAATAAACAAATCGTAGCCCCCTATATTAGTTGTCAATTTCCTTAAGCAGATCAAAGGTTGGGTTTCTCAATGCTTCAATTTACTTAATCAACACTGCAAGAAAGTGTGACCATCAATGGACAAGAAGTAAGACTAGTGCAACTGTTAACCTTACATACAAAAGAAAATGTTGGGCGATAATTTATTTGCAAACTATATATACATACATACATACATATATATTATTATAGTTGACCAACTTCAATGGAATTATGGTATAGTGTGTATTAAATTGTTACATAAAAGTTTGCCATGCTAAAACTATTCTTTTTGGCTAATACCAAATTTGATATAAAACCCTATTTAATATATCTATTTCGATATAAAACTATACAGTAAAATGCACTGATTTCAATTAAAAGTTAAGCGCATTAAGTTATTGCACAGAAAATGTAAGAAACAGTTAAGAGCCAGTTACATCCACCGATTGATCATGTATGATATTGACAGTGGTTTGTAGAAAGAAGGAATATATATATAGTACAGTGCACTATTTAATTTTAAATCTTACCTGATGGTTTAAATACTTGATTAATTCTTATTAATTGACTTTGAAATAGTTTTAACTGAGACTCTGAGAAACCTAACTGTTTTTATAGACACACACATACACGCAAGCACTCTCTCGCCCATTCAAAAAAAAAACACACAGACATCGACACAAATACATATACAAATAATGCTAATAATTTAATGATCAAAGGACACCAATTAAATTTTGATTATTATATACAAAGAAAAAAAAAAGAGATATTTTATAAAATGAGGAAGAAAAATTAAAAAAAAAGAACACTGAAAAAAAAAATAACGTAAAAGATATTAATTTATATATTCATATATTAGAGATGCAAAAAGACTTGAACCAGTTATATATACATTTAAAATTGCAATATATATATATACATGTATATATATATATATATTTATATATGTATATATATACATATGTATACGTATATATACTTAACTTAACTTATTTATATATGCTTACAGAGACCCGTTTTTCTTTTTTTTGAATATAGAAATGCCCTCAAGTATTCAAAACTAACACCAACCATATTCAATTGCAAAATAGTGTTTACAATTTATATGCTATATACGTATGTATATATACGTATATATATATATATATATATACTTATATGTATGTAATACTCCAAGACCACTTACAGTATAGAAATGCATGCAGAGATCTAAACCTATATACATACATACATATATAAAAAATGATAATTTAGGTCCATAGTGGCGACGATTTTTATGCGTTGCATTTAGATTTATTTCATTTTTTTTAACACATGCAAAAAAAAAAAAGAAAAAAACAAAACTTAAAAACAAAACCAACTAGAAAAAGACGTATGTACATACATATATATGTACTTATACTAGTACTTATACTTACTATATATATACTTAGAATTTGTTCTTGTTCTACTTACTTTCGGTTTAGTTAGAAAATGTTTTCCTCTTCAACAATATACATACATACATATATATGGGTAAAATGAAAAAAAAAAAAAATGAGTAAGCGAGCAATTAAATATACATAGTTTCCAGCTTATGTAGGAGTTTATAAACAAAATCCAACAACAACTACACAAGATCCCCATAATAATCGATGATCCCGCTCTACAAAACACTACTTTTTAAACAACAACCATGAGGAACTATCGTATTCTACGATATTTATCGTACATTTTACTCACATTTACAACATGCATATATACAAACAAATATGTAGAGTATATAATATAATAACCTATATTATATTCCCTAAGACAAGCTTAATCCATTCTTAAATTAACAAAAAAAAAAAAAAAAACAAAAGAAACGTAAAGAACAAAAAAGACAACACACACACAACTATACTCATACACACACACCAACACACACACACTCGAATTCACAATGGAAATATGCATATAAACAAAGATTTAACGCAACACAAAAAAAAAAAAGAAGAAAAACACAACTAAAAAAAAATGGATTATAAAAAAAATTAGATACATAGTTATAAAAGCTACACATCTCTATACACATTAGTGCAGCCCATGTAACTATTTTTAGAGCCTCGGAAATAAAACATAAACATAAAATACATTACATATTAAATAAACGACAGACAAAAAGAAAAGAAATCAAAATGCTGTTTTTCTTAATATTGCAAAAAATAACGTAAGTTAAAAAGAAACTATTGAGAAATATATAATTTAAAATATGTTAATTTTCTTATTTAAACCGTCGAACATAAATATTTAGGAAATGGAATCATGTGCAAACCTAAGAAAGAAATCTTTTAATCTTTATCTTGTGTAAATAAGGAAAAATAGAACTGCTTTAACATCCAGAGATGTTGCCTCTATTAACACAAAACGAACTGCTTGTTGAAAGAGTTAAGATATATAAAGGACACAATAAATGGTAAGTACTTAAATAGAACAAGTCATAGCTACAATTCCAACAATTATGTGATTTATGGATGAACAAACTATCGTTCAAGTAAATTAATTTAAACAATTACATGACTAATGATATTTGTAGATGAACAAACTCAGTCGATTACTGCTTTTAATTTTCAGAATTCATAGAAATTAATCTATAATTTAAGTAATATATACAGACATTTATATATACATACATATGTATATGTATGTATTTATGTAGAATAATATGCAAGGATATTGCTATTTACAGTTTGTAACATCAAAGGACTTCACCTTCACATTACAGTCAATTTATTATGAAAGAACTAAGAGTCATTTTGAATGGGTTTAGAGGTGGCATCAACTGCGACTCCAACCCCGATATAGAACCACTGTTGTTGTTGTTTACTTTACCAGTAGTTGAAAACTGATCTAAGGGAACTAATAAACTATGCTTCACCGATTTAATTCAATTCAGGTTCAGTCAGAGGACAAGCTTAGTCAACAAATTGCTGTCAGCATTTACATACATACAGACATACATATATGTATGTACATTGTACATATATACTTATATATGGATGTATACTTATTTATCTGACATAATCGAAATTTCTATGGTTGTACACACACTCGTGTGTGGAGTGTGTTTAAATGAAATTGCTTGATTCGGCATAAACATATTTACTCTGTTGAATATTTGCTCAACAATTTGATTCTCAAAATCTGGCGCCCTTACATATAAAATCAAAATGGAATTGTATCAAGGACACGCGAGTGTACGTTCGCTCAACGGAACAATCGAAGTAGGCAAACAAGACCAGGAGACCCAATTCCCCACACCTCGATTGCCCACCCCCCCCCCCCCATCTTTATGCTTTTCACTTGCATTGGAATCGGTACAAACATAGTCGTATAGTATACATAGATACTTGTAGTCTCTCAGCTGTGCACCAGCAAAATCATCCACCCCCCTTACACCTCCAGCGATTCCTTCAGCCTGAGTACTCCATTCCTCTCCCGGCCCCTTTCCTTCGCGGTATTCATCTACAGATGTCAGCAATTTCTCGATTTGAATACTCAACAAAAACGAAAGTGGGCAAACAATTCAACAGAGAATGAATAAAAAAAGAAAACAAAACTGTAAAAGAAAGAAGAGTATGAGAGAGGGGAAAGGAAAGTAAGTAAAAAAAAAAAAGAAAGAAGAAGGAGAACAAAAAGAAAAAAAAAAGACGAACCGGCGCAAATGGCTTCTCTAACGACCCAATTAATTTGAAACAAGAAAAAATGTTTGAATTGGAAGAAACGGCAACTGGGAACAGAGTGGAAATGGAAATGGCAATGGAGATGGAGATGGAGATGAAAATGAAGATGGGTTGGAGGAAGGTTTAGGGGCCACAGCCACAGGCCACTAAATGTTGGGGCAATGCGTACTCTACTACACTCTCTGACAATTGTAGTAAAGTTGCAAAGCTTTTTATGCCACAGCTTGCAAAAGTTCAGCTGCCTCTGCTGCTGCCACTGCCGACAGCTTCATTACCAGCCATCATCGTAGCCATCATCATCATCATCTACCCATGAGTAATTTGCAAAGCAAAAGTTTATTGTTGCTGCCTCTGCCACTACTACTGAAATGTAAAAATGGAGATGAAGATGAAGACGATGGTGTAGGCGGCGGCGGCGGCGGTGGCGGTGGCAGTGGTGGAGGTGGAAGTAAACGTGGAATTGGAATTGAAATTGGCGATAGCTAAGCGCTCTGAGAACCAGCTATTGTATATATACTATATATGTATAATGATTTAAGCACAGCTGCTGACCGATCTATCTTGAGTCTTGAGTCTGGAGTCACCTCGTTCGCATGCCTAAAACAAAACACAACAAAAATCAAACATAAAAAAATAAGGAAAAAAAAAAGAAACAAAAAAAAAACGCGCAAAATAAAAAAGATCGTCATGGTTAGGTCGTCGTTTTCGTTGTCGTCATCGCTGTTTAGTGTCATTTTAGTAGCTATTCTAGTGTTTAGTATCTGCAATTTGGCATGTGGTGAGTCCAAATTGAACTGTTAAATCAATTCTCAATTTATATTAGTAATAAATATTTCATATTGATTACACATCTGGTCAAAAACCTATTATGTGATGAGTACCAAAACAGGTTTACCATTTTTATTTTTTTTTTTTTTTTTTTTTTTTGTGTTTTTTGATTTCCATAAAGCGTCATCCATAGCGTTTCATGGGCGTACCCGTTCTTGGTGGAGGGGGTGTTAGCCCAGGCTCGTTAGTCATAATTACGCTATGTTGTCGTGATTCAAGGCTTCCGGGTCCGGGTGTATGTCACAAAGACAAAAAAAAAAAAAAATAATAAAAGAAAAACAAGCAAAAGATTATTCAACTGATAAGCAAAAGCAAAACAGCAACAGAGAGGCAGGCAACAGCAGTAGCAAAATGAACGAAATGATTTAATGGCTTGTAATTAAATTTCTCTTAGCTGCGCCCTATCAGGAGTTAGAGCCGCGTAAAGGTCATGTTCCCGTCTATATACGAACTGGGGATGAGCCTTTGAGTGAAATTCATCCCGGTCTGGCCGAGGCCTTCAAAGAGGGCCATTCAAAATCATCGCTACAGTCAGAGGTAAGCTCATAAAAAACAAAAAACAAAAAAAAAATACCCCCTTCATTTTATAAGAGTTTTAAAGTGAAACAATTTCTATTGAAAATTATAGAACTTGATTATAGAAGAAGTCCCAGTAACAACAATTCAAACAAATGCTGAAGAAATTTCATCTACTCCAAAGACCTCAACCGAATCGGATATAGCCAGTTTTGATGCCATCAAAGGGAAGGCGGACTAATTCAATTGAATGAATGCGAAAATGTTGTTAAACTTCTTTAGTTTACAACTTAATTCTATCAAAGAAAATCACCCAAGGCAAACGGAACTGACTAGTGACAAAAGTCATTTTCATTCTAATGCTCAAAAACATTTTAACTTCAATAAATTATATCTACAGGAAAATAAATTGAAATAAATTAATCAAAAGAGATTTCTTTTAGAAACATTTAATATATGTATGTATATTAAATATATGTATATACCAAATTAAATGGTAAATATAGAAATCGATCTCTTTGAACAGCTATAATGAAAATATTTTTTATGATTTTAATTCTTTAAAATGATATTCAAAAATAAAAACTGAAAAGAGAAATTGGAATATTGTTTTATGTTAATTGAGTTGAAATTCTAATATTAGAAAATGAATAATTTAATTTTAAACTGAAATGTGAAATTTCAACATTGTTTGATGTTCATTGAGTAAAAATTTTAGCATTGGAAAAACCATAATAATTTTTCTAATCTTTTCTTTTAGCATTCATTTTTTGTTAATAAGCTGTGAGTAGCAGATTCTTAGATGGATTATACATATGTAGGTTATTATCTATGTATACTATTTGTATTTTTAATAGCTACTTTAAAGTTGAATATACATAGGTATATAATATTTAAGTAACTTGACTTACATCTAAACATTATATTTATGAAATTATATTGCCAAGTCATCGTGGATGTACTGCACTGAGCCTTCAGTAATCCATATTGATAATCTTGGCTTAAAATATTAATCTGTAGTCAATAAATTTTCAATAATATGGAATATAATAATATATGTATAATACTATATACTATATTAAAAGTTATAGTAGTTAAAAGCCTAGTAAAAAAAACGAGAAAAATTTAAAATCAACAAAAAAAAAAGAAAATTGTGATTTCAAAAAAAAAAAAATTCAATTTAATTATACTTATATAGTAAATTAGATTAATGAAAGGTTAATACAAAGTTCTACTAAATTAATATTATATAGGCAGTTTGTCGACTACATTTTATTTTGTGCTTTTTGTTGGTTTTTTTTTTTTTTGTGTTTTTATTTTTAACATTGAAACAATCAACAATGTGGGTAGCTGCTTTCATCACTTGTCTGAATGCCTGTCTGGAATATTAAAATGAATCTTTCAGTCTCTGGGTGTATACAGGGGCCTCCCGGCCATCCGTTTGCCTAGCCTCCGGTTCGGCTCGTTAACTGCTTTTCCAAGTTTCACACATTCAATGGACATTATTTGGGTGTTTGTTCGTTCGTTCGTTCGCTGGTTGGTTGGATGGTTCGTTTCGTCTCCAAATCGCCTTAGAGCTTTGCGTGTGATTTACTTGTTGTGCCCATTAGGGAGAAATAGAAAGAGACAGAGAGAGAGAGAGAGACAGAGAGACAGAGAGAGAGAGAGAGACAGAGAGAAAGAGAGAGACAGGGATTCAAAGAGGAAGCTGTGTGCAAGCCGCAAACGTTTGTAATTAATATAATGGCAACGGTTGGGCTATATGCTGCTGTGGCAATACCATTGAGTAGATGGCTAGATGGCAAAGTAAAATTCCAAAATGGCCTACACACGTTGTGCGGTCAGAGCCGAAGGCTTTTTTTTGGGGTAAGGGGGCGGGGACACAAATTGTTGTTTCATTGTCTCTCTGTCTGCGGGGCAGCGATGTTTCTGCTCCTGCTTCTGCTGTCTAACGAGCAATAAAACTAAATACATACACATAAAGTTAATTATAAAAGGGCAAAGGAAATTGAAGGTCCCACAGACTATTGAGTTGTATATATTTCGCTTCTATTATATTCTATTTTTTTTTTGTTCTGCCTTTTTTCGTATGGATGCAAGTGATGGATTAAGCCAACTTGAAGATTGCGAGAGCGGGAACGAGATGCTGCTCCTATCTCTTCAATGAAAAAGGATAAAAAAAAAAACGAATGGCAATTGATGGGCCAAAGAGCTGCAATCAAGGAGGCATTAAAATGGTTGAAAAAATAATAATAAAAAAAAAAAAAAAACGATAGGAGAAAAGAAAACAAAAACTATGCGAAATAAAAGCGAATTTTCTTTCTTTTTTTTTTTAAGGAAAATTGGTGTTAAAAATTTAAATTCCTTGGCGTTTGCTGCAGCCAAACAGGCAACAGACAGCCCCAGCCCCCATCCCCCCTACACACGCACATATAGATCGAGATAGATAGAGAAAGAGAGAGAGACAGATAGAGAAACGTAAAGGCATGCCAATGCCATGTCCGTGTTCTTGTATCATTGTGTGCGTTCGAGCGCATTCAACCTCAAAATGAATAATTGCATATGGTTCAATGATTTGCGACTTTATACGGACACAAGCTCTACAAGTTTTTCTTCTTTTTTTTTTTTTATTTAACTTACAAGGGACTTTAAAAAGTTTTCAGCCTGACCAGATTATGTTAAAGCTTAATTCTAAATTGACTAAACTGTTGAAATTCTTTTCGGTTTTTCCTTTTTTTTTTTTTTTTTTTGGCTAATTTGAAAATTGCTCACTTAATTGCCCAGTTCGGTGTAAACGAGCAAGCGAAAAGCGCTTAAACAATAATTGAGTTAACGGTTATGTGAATGTGAACGATTATAGCCATTTTAATGCCAATCCAAATTGTAATCGCTATTGCGAATCACCATTGCCAATCGCCATTGCCATCAGAATCGCATGTTAAAGATTATTGGGTAACCATTAAAAGGCAGGAGACCACCAACCAAATCCATATCCGAAAACCAAAACTAAAACCAAATCCCAATCACACTAAAGATACTCAATGGCCCATACTTTGGTCCATACATACATACATATGTACTAGTTACATAGTTAATAGTTAGTTTAGAGCAAGCAGAAGATAAAATGGCACAGAGAAAGACAATGAGAGAGAGGGGGGAAGTAATTTTATTGATATAATGTGCACAATAGTTCGAGCTGATTCTATTTGCCACCAAGCAAGTTGCCCAAAATGCCACCTCCACCATTGCCACCACTTATTCCTGGTATGGAAATTAGATTGCCTAGCAAGGGATTGCCATTTAAGTTCAGCAGGCAGCTGTCAAAAGTATTATAAAATAAACATATGAGTTGCATATGTATAGAATGTGTGTGTCTTTGTATGTGTGTGTGTGTGTGTGTGTGTGTGTGTGTGTGTGTGTGTGTGTGTGTGTGTGTGTGTGTGTGTGTGTGTGTGTGTGTGTGTGTGTGTGTGTGTGTGTGTGTGTGTGTGTGTGTGTGTGTGTGTGTGTGTGTATGTGTATAGGGACTAACTCTTACCGCAGATCCAAACGGATCACATACTGACAGGCCCATTCCTGGAGACACTACAAAAAGCACAGAAAATCGATTCAGTTTTTCTTTTTAAAGCTTTTCAAAAGACGCACTCAAGCAAGACTTACTCTCAGAGCTTCTGGGGAGGGACGGGGACAACTGCCACCAATACCACCACCACCACCACCGCTACCTCCGCCACCACCACCACCACCTCCACTGCCACTGCCGCCAGTGCCGCCAGTGCCGCCACTGCCGCCACCACCACCGCCGCCGCCTCCACCGCCACCCCCTCCACCACCGCCAATATTTTTACTTGGCACCGGAACTGGCACAGGCACAGGAACGGGTACAGGAACTGGTACAGGCACTGGAACCTTTCTAACAGGCGCAAACGGTTGCTAACAGAGATTCTAATTATTAAGATATATGCCATTTCGTATTATCTCCTAAGCGATTACTAATTTCTACTTACATCATGCCCCGATACCTAAATATAAAATATAAAATTAATCAGGATATATATCCAAATATATAATCCTACAATCATCATGCCATTACTCACCATCGCCAGTAAACCCAATGTTAGGATCACAAATATATATTTCGCCATATTAGCCATCGACCATAAAAATATTGCCAATGATTTCAATATAAAAATGAACTGAAGCTTTTATACTAAGTCCTAGGCTAATAATATAATTAAACAGATGTTTTCTATATATAAGGTTTCTAGGTCACCCAACAGTTGTTCCGCGTCTAAAACTGATTGTACAAGGAACACAATAGTTACTATAAATATATCTATATATGTACATACATATATATGCTGATAAACAAGTTTCGCATTTCATTTAAAATATTTATATGCACGCCAGAAGTATGCAATAGTTTTTTTCCCTTCTATTTCATAACTTAAGGGAAAATAATATACAATAAATCGAAACACTTGTCATAGTCACTAATTAATTTTTTTTACTACTATTAATTAAAATCTGAAAGCTCATATCGAATTTTGTATACCCTTGCATTTTTTCCATTTCCCAATTCACAGTGAAATCTAAAATCTATTTTAGACCGCCAAGATACAAAAATTCGAATTAAAATGTAAAAAGTTTTATCAGTTGTTTGTATGGTAGTATTATATATAATATAATCAATCGATTTCGATAAAACATGTCAGAATTATTAAGAAGTAGAGAATACTAAAAATTGTAAACTTTACTATTAATAAGTTAAGAAACAAAAAGTTTTTTATAGGAAAACATTTTTATTTACATATTGTTTCTATGGCAACTAAATCATATAGTCAACCGATTTTAATGAGACTAAAAAGAGGTATAACCCAAACTTACAAATACCAAGTTTTGTGACAATCCATTAAAAAAGAACCAAGTTATTAATCTTAAAAATTATTTCCAGCTAATCGTTTGTACGGCAGCTTATGATATAGTCAATTGATTCCTATAAAACTTGGTAATGTCTTTGAGGTATGTACCAAACTGATAAATACTAAATTTGATTATTAAAAAATAACAATTTTATTGTTCGAAAATTCCAAGATTCTTCGGAAAATTTGATCACAACAGCTTTAAATTAAAAGAATTAGATTGCATTGATATAGATAGATAGACATAAAGTCAGTTTACATCATCTTAGCTTGTTGTGCTGATCAAGAATATATATACATTAATTTCAAGAATAATATACTTTAAAAAGTCGGCAAACTTCTGATCTAAATTAATATACCTTCTTTGTAAAAATTTAATCCAAACCTAAGCCAAGCCCGAATGAATCGGTTTTATTTAAATTAATTCTTTTAACTTTTCAATTGCCAGTTAATTCAATCCAATTTGAAAATAAATTTTTTATTAGCTACATATTTATATGGTAGAATACTTTAAAATGAGATTAGATTTTCCACTAATAATAAACAAGTTTAGTTCAATGAATTTAAATAAAAACTTCTTTTGTTTTTTGGGGTCAGAGTTATTTTTTCCAATAGAGAGAGAGAATGATTCTAACAACTTAATTTGATTGAGAAATTTATAAAAACAAAAACAAAAAGAAATTGTGTCAGTATAATAACACTAACAATTTTCTTGAAATTCCTTCGATCTAGAACCAAAAAATTTTGTTAAATTGGACAGAGATAATAAAAAATGCATATACGAGTGGCTAGTTATTGAATAACTTGAACTGGGCCAAGAAATTGTTGTAGAAAATTGTGCCTTAATATGACTTTGAACCACCACCACTTAAAATTGGCCCACTAAACCTATTAACGATACACTATTCTGTCCGTACCATTATTATGTGTAATTTAAAAAAATATGGAGTAGATTGAAAGTCGATTTGATATCGACCTTTTATTGTGAAAACAACAAAAAATAAATAAAAATAATAATGACAAGTTAACTTCACTCCAATTCGTACATATATATCAACACCCTGACCAACCCAGTTGAGGGGTTCTCAATTTGATAGGTTTGACTTTTAACTAACTACAATTTTCGATATCTGACATAGAATATATGTACATACATACATACGTGCATGCTTATATAGATCAATATATGTATATATACATATATCTGTTCTTTATATGATTTGCCATTGCAATTACTTTCAAATGTTAGATTTGGCCTCAATTCAAAAAGCCAATTTTCCTTACTATTGTTAATAGTTAGTAATAGTAGTTGAACAATTTCTATATATTTTTTTAATTTATTTTGATAATCATAAATATCGTATTTGTATTCTACATGCAAACCATGTACACTTACATAAATAGGTAGGTTCATTTCAATTTTCAATATCAATTTTCAATTACATTTAAATTGTGTTTTTGTGTTTTTTTTCTAGTGGGATTTGGGTTGGTTGATTTTTCAAAATCTTTGGTTGGTTTTTTTCTTTTGTTTTTGTTTGGCAACTAGTTATAAGTACATACAATACAATACAATAATACATAAGTGTATATACTTATATATATTTATATATATATATATATATATATATTTTTATAGTAGTAAGGTTTTGTTTTTTAAGTATACACGATACAAGGACTAATTGTACAATAATTCATCTAATCATTTTTCTTACATATTTTTTGTTTTGTTTGTGTATAAGAGTAATTTATATATATATATATATATAGCGATCGGTTTTAGCAATCGTTTAGCTATTTGGTTTTTAGTAAATCAATCAATATCAATTTAAAAATGTCTAATTGATCTGCAAAAGTAGAGGAAAAAGAAACACACTCACATTCATAAACCAAATTCCATTGTACAAGTAGGTGATTCTCTAATGAAGCTAATTTAATTTGAACTTCAATTTGACTGACTTGACATTTGAGCAGAATGTATCCTATATATTTATATGTTTGTATATATAGATAGTTTTTATATGTTGTATATATATTAATTATCATTTAATGCCGAATACAACTACAGCCACAGGGTAATACTCAGGCACACTGCATCTTCTTGCAATTGCACAGCCATTTAATAATCCTGGCATTCCGTTCCACAATCGATGGTGGCTCCGATGGCCTATAGGCTTGTGTGGTCTGTGGCTGTGTTTCAGTGCTATCGGGCAGTCGCATAGAATCCACAGTGCTTACATCCGAAAAGAATACTGTACTCGAATCATCCGAATCCGTTTCTGGATTATGTTGCCTTCTCGGCTGACTATATATCTCATGGAATGCCTCATCATTGAGACCCAGACGATCAAAAAATTTCTCCAATTCCGATATGCTGGCATTAAGAGCCTCTCTTTCCATATCCATGCTATGGGAGGCAGCAGTCACCGCATAGCCACCACAACCAGCATCATTTGAGAAACCTTTCGGAAAGAACACATTCTCGTGCTCGATATTACGTTGAGGCTTATAACCAGATGAGCCACCACCGCCGCTGGACATTTCCACACCGCTGCTATTAATGGGTGAAGTTCTTGGTTGGGGCTGTACCGGCAATCGATTTCGATTCTTAAATCGTATGCAACGTTGCCGTTTAAATTGTATCGGCGGTGGACTAATATCATCCACAGATGGTGCCGATCCTGGACTCTGGACTAACGAACTTTGCGAGTGATTTATACTTGTATAACCCTGTGAACTTGTATGCATCTGCTGGCTAGATGAACTCGAATATCGTGGCGTTGTCTGGGTCTTTGGACGCGGTGAAGGCGGTGTCGGTGTATAGTCATCCTGAAAGGCCTCTGGCACCTCTGGTGTCGGTGTAAAATTGAGCAAATAATCTGAGGCACCTGAATTATCATAGCCTAAACCTGTTAAACTGGACATTGGAGCTGTATCCTGTTTACAGCGACAATCAAGGCAATCGGTATTACGTCCACTTGGTGTTACATAGCCGCAATAAGAATTGGCACTATGTTGGGTAGATGAACCGCTATCACGTCGTGTCCCACCGGCTACCAAGGTGCAACAATTTTTTATTGTTCCACCACTGGCAGTGGTGGCATTTGGTTCCCTTTGACGTTCACGCTTATAACATGGTTCACTGCGATGTGTATAGTGTCCGGAACTTCCACCCGAATCACGATTAATTGAAGATTCACCGGCCGATTTAATGGAACGATTACCCCGACTACAACAACTTAATATCTCACTATGGGGCGAATGACGACTGATTTGTGTATGAAGATCCGGCAGTGATTTATGGCTATTGATATTAAAATCGTTTCCAGGATATTGAGCACGCCCATCATTATGGGCCACTTCATGAGAGTGGGAATAGGAGCGCTGATAATTATATCTACAAGAAATTGGAATAATATGTTTATTTTTTTTTTTTTTTTATTATATTTAATATTGACTTATCCATTGATTTTGATCCTATACCCACCTATAGCGATCATTGTGCATTTGTCCCGATTTGGCTGCATATTCCGCTGGTGGACTTATTGGCCTATAGTTCTCAGTGAGTACCAATGGTTCCTCTCCGCCGCTATTATAGGCAGACGAGTCACGGGCAAAGCCATGACCTGGCATATAGAGAGGTGGTGGTATCCTTAAAGCTGCTGCACCATCATCTTCACCATAGTCCGTGGCAAGGAGCTCACAACTGCCTTCGTTTCGCCTGCGTTCCCGTTCCCTTTCCTTGCTGGCCTCAGAGCCCAACAGCATGCGCAACTTGTGCTGTAATAAATTGTTATTCATGGTCGATCCACTGCGTCCTTGACCCTGACCACGATGTGAATGTTGCTGCTGCTGCTGCTGTTGTTGCTGCTGCTGCTGCTGCTGCTGGTGATGCGAATGCTGGTGATGATTGTGTAAATATTGTTGGGCCTGCTGTTGCTGCTGCCTGGTCATACTCATATAACGTCTATCCTCCAAATCATCATATTGGGACTGTACATTATAATGGCCATGCCCATGTCCTCCCTCATCCGGGCGACGTCCACGCTTAGCACTGGCCCCAGTTCCATTGGCTGCCGATCCTCCTCCACGATAGCTGGACTGCTGCAAACGCTCAAATACAGCATCCGATTTAATATAGAAGGGTTTAGATTCGGCCAGCAATTCAACAGCAGATTTTCGTTTATTGTAATGTCTTCCACTTGAATGATAAAATGCATGGGATTGGGTCTGATGACCACCCCAATAGCTTCGACTAGCTGCCGCCGTCTCTGGCAAAGCGGAGGCAGAAAGTGGTCGCCCTCCACCGCCCATATAGATGGGTCCATTGCTGTATTGACTTTCTGGTAGGCTTACTCCCATTCCGCTGGCAAAGATTTGTTGACTTGTCGCATATAAAGTCTGGCTGGCAGTGCGCGAATATTTCGGCATGGTTGTATACATGGCTGGTGGAACAGCATTTGAGGGTGTCGATCCAGTACCATGATGGCCTCCTGGTGAACTACTCCCGTTACAGGAACGCTGACGCGGACTATTACAGCCATGAACCACGGCGGCCATATCGATATAGCCTTGAGAATTCACAAGGTGTCGCTTCTGTCACCTGCTGCTGTTGCTGTTGTTGCTGTTGTTGTTGCTGTTGTTGCTGCTGTTGCTATATCGTTCCGCTTGTGTCGGCCTCGACTTGACAGTGGCTCTGTGGAGTGGGGACTGGCCTGGGGCATGCGCAGTTGTAGGCGTGCTGCGTATACTAAAATTACAAATACAATAATTTTCAGCTGCCCAATTCTTGAATTTCTTTCGATGACTATAGCCTATAATGGTGGCTGTCACATTTAATTAGTAAACAAGGACTTCAAACACTCCATCTATATATATATCCAATTAGAATCCTGTCTTCCTTACATCCATTTTCACTTCCAATTGGCATTTGGTACAATTTTCTTTTTTTCTTTTTCTATTTCTAATACACAATATCCTTTGCATTTTTTTTTTCTTCTTTTTGTGACCATCACATTTTTATTTTTAAACACTTGCGTTCATATTTCACCATAAATTTAAACAAATAACACAAAATATAATAAAAAAAAAAAAAAACAGTATAAAAAAACACTTACCAGCGTATGAAAATTCCTTTAGTTTTAGTTTGCGAACCAATGTGCTGGCATGTGATGTGTATGAGAGAGGCAAGGACTACGACCACTACATTGTGCCACTTTGAATAACAGATGTTGTTCCAATTTCAAACGTTCCATCGAACTAACGAGCAAAAAGCTTGCTCATGCGCCATAATAAATAAAGTTAAACCAAAAAAAAATACCCCGAATATAACGCATTTGAAATTGCATCTACGACACTTTTCAACAAGTCACTTAAGCAGTTTTGAAATAATTACGAGAAAGTTTCGATTATATATGCGACTATATCATCGTTAAAAATCGGCTAAGAAGCAGATTGGTTTTTAAAATCGACTTAAAGACTGAATCAGAGCATTGCGATGTTAAGGTTCTTTTAAAGGATTCGTCCGATTTTCCTAAACGCCTAATATGTCCATCTTATTGCCCATTTTCTGCATTAGTTTTATTGCCTATTTGCATAGAAATCTTAACAATATTACATTCAAAAATGTTAACAGTGGTTAAAAATAAAATTATTACCAAACTCGTATTAAAAAAAAAAATAAATCGGTTAAAATTTTTACAAAGCTCCGATTTAAAAACTTTATCTTATTTATCGAATTTAAAGCTAGTTTTATTTGTTAAAAATATTAAATTGCATTCATTAAAAATGCTAATTATTGCTTTAAAATATTATTAAAAGCATTTCAAATAGAAACTATATAATTTTGCAAAACTGTTTGAACAAAATGTTGTTCCATTCCACATTTAAAAAGAAACTTACCTACCGCTACAATACCTGACAGTGGGTGTGTTGTTCTAAAAACAAAAAAAAAAAAAAGCTACAGAGCTTTTGATACCCTTTTACCCCCATGGTTTAAAGTATATACATTCCCGATAAATATTTAGAAAAACAATTTGAAATGTATACCTTTATAGTTGATATGCAGTTTGTTACCAAAAATATCAAGTTAGAAAATATAAATCATATTACTATATAAACCGATATATAAACTTCTTTCCCATACTTTTTAAATGGCAATAAAAACACTAAGTAAAATATTCTAATACGCCATAAAAAAACTTATTAGAGGATATTTAATAGTCGACCTCTCGAGTTACTTGATTTTAAGAAGACGCAAAGCTTTTTGAAAGAACTTTTTGATATCAGCATGGCGGGGAGCCTATATAAAAAGCCCATCACTGAAGCACAGTCAGTAAGCAAGTTTAGTGGCACTACCATGTCGGCATCCAAGGCGCCATACGTTAAACACAACAATGGAACCCAAATCCAAACTATCGGCTTGGGAACATATACGGTAGGTGGAAGGGCAAACAAACAACATTCAACATGGACGAGATCACGTTTACCGCTATCGATGATTGCAATAATAATAAATATTATCTGTGTGGAACGTAAATATATCAACAGTTATAAAATATTTTACAGTCATTGGGAGGCGACTGTGAGCGTGCAACTTTACATGCAATTGATGTGGGATACCGGCACATAGACACCGCCTATTTCTATGAGAATGAAGGTGAGGTGGGAGCAGCTGTCAAGCAGAAAATAAAGGAGGGTGTCATCAAACGTGAGGATATTTTCATAACAACCAAGGTTAGTTATATTGGATTACTTATAGATGTTAACCATCGTCGTTATGCAAATGTTATTTATGTATATTTATTTGCGGTTTAGTTATGGAGCCATTTTCATGAACCAGAAAGGGTCGAATATGCTTGCCGGAAAACTTTATCCAACTTTGGCTTGGAATATGTTGATTTGTATCTAATGCATTGGCCATATTCCTATGTCTATCGTGGTGATAACGAACTGATGCCCACCGATGCCAAAGGTGAAGTTGAGCTAAAGTAAGTTGTTTTTTTTTTTTTTTTTTTTTTTTTTCTTTTAAGTTAATGGACTAATTATTTATTCTAATAAGTGACATTGATTACCTGGACACCTGGCGTGCCATGGAAAAGTTAGTCGAGCTAGGTTTGACCAAAAGTATTGGCGTATCCAATTTCAATTCCGAGCAATTGACTCGCCTTTTGGCCAATTGTAAAATTAAGCCAATTCACAATCAGGTGGAATGTCATCCCGCCCTGAATCAGAAGAAACTGATTGCTGTGTGTAAGAAAAATGATATTGTTGTCACTGCATATTGCCCCTTGGGCAGGCCAGATCCAGCCAAGAAAACTCCCAACTATATTTATGATGCCAAAGTTCAGGCTATTGCCGATAAATACAAGAAATCAACGGCCCAAGTTGTCCTACGTTATTTGGTTAGTGTCAATTCAAAAGTTTATCCAATTTTTGATTTTTGTTTTCTAAATTTAATGTTTTGTTTTAACAGATTGAAATCGGAACTATTCCATTACCCAAGTCTTCCAACCCCAAACGTATTGAGGAGAACTTTAATATATTTGATTTCAAATTGGATGCCTCGGACCATAAGGTTCTGGATACCTATAATACTGGAGAGCGTTTGATTCCTATGGAGCATGCTATCAAGAGCAAGAATTATCCCTTCAATATTGAGTTTTAAATGTTGAATAATGATAAGAATTTGCAAATTGATATTATACAATTATACAATTATTACATATTAACAACTGCAGCAATCAATTTAGCTACTCACATTGATATATATACAAATACATACATACATACATATATGTATACCTTATATACGCGCACATGCATATGTATGTATAGTATATTTACGAGTAAGTATATGTATTACCTATAGCCTTATCATGTTGTGTTCAACTGATCTTCAACAATGCTAAACTTTTGTGGGAGCGTATGTGTATGAGAGAGAGAGCTTTTTAAATTCCAACAACTAGTTTCGCGATAGAATAATAATAGCATGGAAATTTCCACTCGATCCGTTTACGCCACAAGTATAAATTCATACAAGATGGAAATTTACAACAAGTTAATAAGCTATCTCTTAATATAAAAAAAAGGGGGAAAAATTCCACTTAATGGACTTTTTCTTTGCAGGGTTTGGAAAACATAAATTTCAAATATAAAATTTATTAACATGTTTTGCCGCCAACCCAACAGCTGTTAGCTAGCAGAACTAACCCAATTGGAAACTATATTTTACGCAACTGTGATTTTAGTTCTTATTTTAATTGTATATTTTTCTTATTCGCTCATATTATTTTGAGTTTATAAAAAGAGAATAGGGACGAGAAGAAATTTTAAACATAACTCTATTATTAGAAAAAGAGAATTTGAAACAAATGTGTTTTGTTAAAGTTTTAAATAGCAATATATATTTTCACTAACAAAGTTCTTCTGTGAAAATCCATTTAAACAGTAACGGAATCGTTTACAACACTGATTACATTTTTCTACATAGTATTCTACATAGCAGCTGTTGTCATGTAAAAGTAAATAAATCAACATTTTCTTTTCATATGGCAACGCCGCCGTTTACATTAAACATATGGCAAGCAGCGTGACCGCGCCGGACCAAACGAGAAATACCATCTTGGTCTCAAAAATATACTATAAAATACTTTTTCATATTTTACAAAATACCACTATAAATACCATAACAAATAAATCGCCTGGAAATTCAAATTATATGTAAAAATAATAACTGACTTATTATAAATAGAAAAAATAAGGGTTTTCCCATTGCAAAAAATTTTTGTTGTTTATTTCTTTTTAAAAAATTAATAATATTTCAGTCAAACATAAAACTAGAGCAATATGCATTCGTATTCCAATACGATTCCAATATATATTTAAAGTCTTAAAATTAATTAAATGCTTAAAATTCATTTTGTAGCATGTTCTTAAAATAAAATAATAGAGGAACTTCTTTGTCCAGTCATCGAGTAACATGTTCTTAAAATAAAATAATAAAGGAACTTCTTTGTCCAGTCTTGTGAGTTTCTTTTAAGATCAGAATATTAGATTAAATTATATTTACTTAAATTAAATTTGTTGAAATCTTTACATAACATTTGTTCATTGGGCTTAAAATTATTGCACCCATTTTCCCGCAATGATTGTTTTACATGTAATATATGTGATACATTTACATTTTTAAAGCGGTTTCGATTTTTCGTTTTGATTAAATTAATTTGAGAGAATATGCGTTCACACGACGCATTAGAAACGGGCAAAATTAACATACATTGAGCAAATTTCGAAATATTTGAATATTTATAGCAATTATTTATATCTTTTAACTGACTCAATTCGTACCAGAATGTATCGCAATTGAGATTTTTAGTCAAAAGCATTTTAACCATGTCGTCAGTTTTCATTGTTCGATACTCATTGTCAATTATTTGTGGATCATTGACAAAATCGGGAAAGCGTTCATACAGCTTGCACAACGATTGACAATTTTGATTATTAAAATCAGCTCTATATTTTTGCTTATGGCTCATATTTTCTATTTATTTGTTTTAAAATTAAGCAAGTCTTAAGCATTCGATTCATTTAGACCTGAAGTGTGACCCAACCGAAAATATCATATAATACCATAAAATCTAAGAAAAATGCTACTAAATACCTATATACCATTAAAATACTTTTGAGCAAAATCAGAGCTGATAAAAAGCCAAAAAGTATTAAAAATACCATATTCGGTCACGCTGATGGCAAGGGCCAGAAATCTAAACAATTGTCATGGCAAAAGAGGGCGGGGAAGATGTGAATACAAGTAGTTTGGACCCAAATATGTTTTTGTTGTTGTGGTGGAGTCCGTGGCATGTACATATATGTACTTGCAACCCCCAAGTTACCTACAACTGCATTGCAGTTACAACATGTGAGAAAAGAAATGAATGAATTTCGGTAATACTTTGCAAATATTTACAATTGTTTTAAAAAACCCCCTTAACATCAATGAGAGATATAGAAAAAACCGACAGAAATATCAGCAATTGAACAATTGAAGGTAAGCGAAATAATAAGTTGGCATAACTTTAGTTTATCAGGTATTCTAAGTTTTTTTTTGTACATGAATTTGTACCGTGGCCCAATATTTGGACCTTTTTATCGCGAAACGATTAATTAAATGATATTTTACTAGCAGTGATAGCTATTAAGTACGTTATATAAAAGAATGTTATATATATTAGACATACGTGTGTCTCATATATATATCTTTCCGATTACAATCACATTTGGATTTATTTGTTTAGAATATAATTCCTTTGTCGTTTTGGTTTCTTGATGAACAATTTATAAATATGTATTGTTTTTTTTACACAGTTTTGTTCTAGATAATTATTTCGCATGCCTTATGCTAGAGGTGCTTCCCATTGAATTGCAAACAGCAGCCATCTTCCATTTCCGTCCAAAGTCGTTTAGAATAAACAGTGTAACCTTGTCCAAGAGCAGGAGCAGACCCAGAAGAATCGATGCCCCACTGCCACATAATGGTCTATATGAGAATTGTATTAACTACCTTGGTTACCATCACATGCCTATTGGGTGACAATTTTGTGGAGCTAACACAGCATCCATTACTTAAGGCCCTGGCGGATAATGCAACTCATGCTGCCATCGGAGCCCTGACTGGAATTGCCTTTGCCGTACAGTTTTATGAGAGGACAACTCAACTATTTGGCTGGATATTGATTTTCACCTGCTTTGTTGTGTCATCGTTCATTGACTTGGATCATTTTGTAGAGGCTCGTTCATTGTATTTGGAAGTGAGTGGTAAAAATAGCAGAGGATGTATATCAATTGTTTTTAATAAAATCAATCAATCATTACAGGATGCCACAAACCTATCACGCCGTCCATTTCTACATTGCTCGACCATTGTGCTAATCATGCTATTTTTCTTTATATGCACAGCATGCCTAAATTATTTTCGGACCAGTTTGATGTTGGGTGCTCTACTCTGTGCCTTTATTACCCATCATACACGTGATGCTGTTCGACGGGGCTATTGGTTCTGCCCCATTGGTCATACGGATCGGGTACCACAGTTGGCCTACATCTTAACTACAATTATGACGCCTCATCTATTAGGTTATTTGCATGCAATTTGTCGTAGTCCTTTGGTGCTAAACTTTTTGGGACAATATGTTAAGCTAAGCGAAAGTAATTATCGTAGTGGTGGCATTGGAGTCACCAATTATAGATATATGCAGGTTTAATCTAATCTTTTCTTAAATAGAAAAAAAAATCATCAAATTGAAAA
Organism: Drosophila emarginata; assembly: GCA_037075365.1. Classification (NCBI taxonomy): domain Eukaryota; kingdom Metazoa; phylum Arthropoda; class Insecta; order Diptera; family Drosophilidae; genus Drosophila; species Drosophila emarginata. The sequence continues at coordinate 3,900,057 of JBAMCD010000120.1, forward strand.
ATTTCAATGCTTTATTAGGCTTCAAGCGTATTAGATTAACTTTAGAAACAAAATACAAATACTTCCACAATGCAGGATAAAAATTTTACACAAAATACAATTATGATAATTCGATTCAAGCCAGTACCTCTTAGGAATGACATATTTCCGACATTAAGTTATTTATTCAATAAATTTAACTAGAATAGTTGAATTTTTAATAGAATTTCAAAATCAGATAATATCCAAATATGTGATATATTTTAGTCGATAATAATCTAGTAAATTTAGATAACCAACAAACTAACTAGTTTAAAGCATAGCGCACAATTTAATCAATTTTCAAACTTCCAAAATTTATTGTAGAACAAACCAAATACATTTACATAGATATAAGACAATTTTTAATTCAATTAAAAGTATAATAAATTAAAGGAATTGCCTTTTTAGAACAAGCAAACAATTTTGTAGATTAAATCGAAATTTCGACCACTATAATACCCTATAAAAAAAAAATTATAATACCCACACATTTGGTAAAATTTTCTTTTCTATTGCTGTCTCCCTCTATTTCAATGCACACACTGGTTTTTCGAATTTTATAGAATAATTAATGCTTCTAAGTTGATTTATTTGCATTTTCTAAAAAATATTGATATTTATTCTATAGTTGTTTAGATTATAGAAGAATGCATTTAGTGCAAAAACATTAAACGAATTTATGCAACTAGTTTTCCACTGTTATATCTATCTCACTCTAATTCAGTAGTATAAACATTTCTCTATGTTGTTGAATATGTTTTAAATACGTAAACAGACATATATTATTAATATAATCAGAGACAAGAAAACTTTATCAGCCAGAGAGAAATATTTCCAAAAAAAAAAAAAAAGAATATGTTAAAGAAAGGAAATATAGTCAAATCAACTGAATATATAATTAATATATTTACTTGCCTATTGTATTCCTTACCAAGAATTTAATATACCTCCTTAACGCAATGAGGAAATGGGTATTAAAACTACGCTAATCCATCAGAACCTTCTAAATAATCACGGTCAAATGGTAATCCTATCGATTTCTTTGTTATTTTGCATCATTTACGCTTTTGTTTATTTGCTTTTCTTTAAATTTTGTTTTTGTTTGCTAAATTAGTTGCCATTTACAAATCGTCGACTCGAAAGGTGTGCGAATCGGTTTAGATCTAACAAAAATAATGATGAAATTTCAAAGAATCATATAAATACAGTTTTTAGTCAAATTTACCTTATGTGTGTTTGTTGCTATTTATAGAAAAATTGTATTTAAATTTAACTAAAATCTCTCAATATAAATACATCACAACATTTTCAATTGAAAAGTGAAACAAATTTCCCATCATCATCATGCGATATCACATTAAAATTGTAGTTTTGGAAAAATCCAACACTCCTACAGCTTTCAATGGAAAAATTACGCCTCTGCGGCGTAATAAATTAGTGATAAAAAAAAGAAATGTGTAAAAAAGAAAAAAAAAATAAATAAACAAAAAATTGTCTATTAAATTTGATAGAAATTTAACAATATCGATATTCTTGTACCCTTGCACTTTTATAAAACATATTTAAAGTAGTCATTCTCTTCATAGTTAGCTTGATTAGTTTTAGTTAAAGTTTTCCAACGTAAATGGCCCATACAAAAAGCTGGATAAAATGTTTATACCCTTTGGCAAGGTTATAATAAAGTGTTCTACAAAGCATGGAGACAATGCATTATGCCGATTTTGTATATCCTTGCCGAATTTCGTATACCCTAGCAAACTAAATTTTTGATATTTTATATATGTATACTTATTTGGGGCAGTATCATTTGCTTGTATATAAAACTAGTCAAATATAAATTCAAAAAAATATTTTTCGTACTAATAATTTTTCTTACAAAAACAAATTTTTGATCTGATTGTTTCTATGGCCTCTATTGCATATAGTCAACTGATTCCGTTAAAATTCAATAGATATATTTTCAAATATGTATATGAAACTTACAAATACTAAATCGCTTTAAAAACAACCGAATTATTGATCTAAAACTTTATTTTTGACCGATTGTTAGTAAGGGAGCTATACGATATAGTCAACTGAGTCTGATAAAACTTTTTGGATATGTAAAGAAGTATACATATGTATACTTATACATAGCTCATAACTACCAAATTTAGTGACATTCAATTGAAAACAAGAAAGTTTATAAAGTAAATCTCTTTTCTCGACCGATCATTTCTATGGGAGCTATGTATATAATATAGTCCTCCGATCGAGCAAAAAAAAAAAAGTCTACGTGCAAAATTTGAGCTCTGTAGCCTCTCGGAGGAGATTGTGTTGAACCAGACAGACGGACAGGACGACTATATCAGATAATCAAGAATATAAATACGTATGTATATATGTACTTTATATAGTCAGAGATGCTTTCTTCTATGTGTTGCAAACTTCTGAACAAAATTAATATACCCTTGCAAGGGTATAAAAACGCCCACTCAACCACATCCACCACCGCTGATCAGCGCGTCCGATCATTATCGTCACCCACAATACAGTTTTTGGTTGACAAACCGAAACATTCGGGGAGAAGAGATTATAACGATCATGATGATCATGATCATTAAGCGTTTCGGTTATTGTAGCTGTCGCTTTTTCTGTTTCTCTGATGCTGTTTTAGTTGATCTCGTCGTTTGTTCATTTTTATTTATGTGGGATATTTGAATGTGAATGTGAATATGGATGGATATATGTATGTATGTACATATGTTATGTATATATATATATATATTTTGTTGTATATATCTAGATGTGAATGCGCGCGCCTCTATCTAATTGTTGAATGTTGTTGTACGATGGTGCGGCTCGATGTTTGGGATCTTGGGCATGGTCCGTAAGGCAGCGGCAACGGCCACAGTACAAAAAGTGTCGCAGCGGCAGCTAAACGAGGTCGCGTGTCTCTGCTTTAAATTAAGTTAACAACTATCAACAATATTTTCTATATTTTTTATTTTGCCAAAATTTCGGATCAAGCGGATACAACTAACAGCAATACTCTAGCTGTAAGTCAGAATCAGAGAATACTATATATACTATATGGATCTATATATATATACACACGCTTCGTTTCGTTCAGTTATAAGTTGGATTTAACCCTCAAATGAAATGGTTTTTTTTTTTTTTTTTTTTTGTTACGCTTCGTTTGACAGCAATTACTTACTAAATTCCGGTAGTCTCATGATATCATCATATATTATCTATGTGTGACTTTTTTTTAAATGTTATTTACCGATAACTGGGCTTAGAACGGCCTTATTGTACTTATCATCAATGTGTATATTTTTGTTTAGAGTTCCAAGAATATAACTAACACAAGTTTCATAATATTTTGCTTTAACATTCATACTATGTACATGTCTATATATATATACATAAATTTATATATGTATATTTAGCAAAAATTTGTTTTGTAAAATTGTTTAAAAATAAACTGTGTAAATATTTACATTGGACAAAAAAAAAAAAACCAAAATAAGGCAAGACCTATGAAAGAGTTTTGCATATATGTACATAGATCATCGAACGATTTGCTTTTCATAATTCTCTACTACAATTTTGGCACCGAATTATTCAATTTTGTTCGGTTCGTTTCGGTTCGGTACGGTTCTGTACTGGCCAGAGTTATTGAGATAAAGGGGGTTGTGGGCAGGGTGAAACGACATTTTATGCATTTTCTGATTTGTTTTTTGCAATTAATAAATATTATGTATACGCCTACATCAACAAAAAAATATACATTCAACTGTTTGCATATTTAAAAAGCTTTGATGTTTATGAACTGATAATAAAATCGTAAACACTCCATTAAAATGAACTTTATATATGTATGTATGTATGTATGTAGCATATATGTATGTATATACATATAATATATATATATATAATTGATTTCAACTTTTTGAAATTGTCTAGTTTTATTACTTTTAATGACACTTTTAACATTTTGCTTAATGAACATGAGCGGACTTAGAATTTTTAGGGTGGTCTAAATGAAATTAAATTATAATTGTTTGTTTCTATAATTTTTATCAAAAATGCACTAAGAAATTCAGAGATATTTGTATATCTTTTAATTTTATTTAACTTAGCTAAAATTGAAGATATTTTTTAATGACTTTAAGCTGAAATATTTATCTGATCTAATTTAAACTTGTTGGATGGTATTTAGTTAGGTGCCAAGTGAAAGAACAAAATTTTGTTCCACATTCGAACAATTCTTAAACTTGACAAACATATTTAATTATATAGCTTAAAATTTAAGATCTAAACAGTGCGAAAAAACAGACAGACGAACGGACAGATGGACATAGCTAAATAAAGTCGGCTGTTAATCCTAATCGAGAATATATACTTAATGGGATTGGAAACATATATTTTTATGTGCTAACAAACATTTGATCAATTTTATTATATTATATACGTTTAATTATCTATAAACAAAAAAATCAATTTCATTATAGTATTCATATTAAAGTAATAAATATCGAGTCCAACATGAATTAATAAAAGTGATAGAGATAGCATGGTTTAAGTAAAATTGAGACAGTTTAACTTTATGTAATACCTCTACATGATTAAAGGTATAGTCAAAGTCGGCACGAACAATCTGTTTTCTAAAACATAACATTTTATAGTTAGTTTTAGCCTGCTATTAAAAGGGTATCAAACTGATTAAATTGCTTTCATTTTCATTGATAAGATTCTCTTTCTGTATCTGTTTTAATATCTGAAAAGTTCGAAGCAACAGCTTTAGATAAAAAAAGAAAATGACACGGAAAGTTCAATATACTTGAAACAGTTTTTAAATTACAACACAAGAACACAATACAAAAATGGGTGAAAGTATGTGTTCTGCATTTGAGAGGAATGTTGATGAAAAATTAGCTCAGTTAAGTCGATGAATATATAAATATATACTACAGGGTGAACCAATTGAACTGCAAACAATTAGTAGGAATATGCCATAATTTTCTTTATTAAATTATATATACATACATACATATATATATTATATATACATATATATATATACTAAGATTTCTGTATGTATATGTTGTGCGGTAGCAATAGTTCAAAGGTTATGAAAACTTAAATCTAACGCCAAAAACAATATTCAATATCTACTTTTGTATACATATATAGTATATAATGATTAGCAATATGTCTAGATTTTTAATACTTAGTTATTGAAAAGAAACTTTTTAGTCATTTCCTTAATGAACTTTGTAACATTTCATTAATTTTTGGAAAATAATTAATCCAGATATTGAAAATATCTGTTTTTCAAAAGTAAGGCAACATTTAAAACTTATGAAATACATAGAAATTGGAATTAATTGATAAATATATATATGTATTTATGTTAATTGAAATGAATATATATATATAAATAGTAAAATCTTATTTTGTTGTAGAAATAAAAGAAAAAAAAATTGAATAAATGCAATTCATTGCGTATACAAAGAGTGCACTCATACATATACAAAGATGTGTGTGAGAGTGGTGTGTGTCTCCTCACCTTTGGCACAACAAATGCGACAGCTGCCTAATTAAAATTATCAAAGTACTTTCCGCTCTCTTCGGTCTTTTGTTTTTTTGGCTGAGTGCCGTCGCCTTTGCATATTATACATATATACATACATATATGAATATACATATATATATGTACGACTTGAGGTGTGGCTGTGGGCCAAAAATAAATCATATGCACTTTAGCATGCAGATTACACACACACACACACACACACACACACACACACACATAATTTGCTTGATTCTCGTTTTTGTCACATTTTTCTACAAACGGGTTGAATGGACTTGGCTCTAAATATAGCCCATGTAAATAAAAACAGCATACAATATGTTTATATAATCATTTTCAATAAAAGTTTAAAATTTAATCTATGCTACATTTGTACTCTTTTATGGTCTTCTATTGCTGCTTTCTCTCTCTCTCTTTCTTTCACACACTTTTTCTCTATATTCCATAAAGATGGAATATATGATTTTGACTTTGAGATTTCAACGCCCAATGCTACTCAATAAATTGTTTTAATAAACAAATAGAAGAGCAAGCGAAAGAATCAAACATAAAATATACATATGATAGTTGAAAAATTTTAAAGCCGGCTCATTTCATTAATAACAGAAAACCAATAGAGAATAATATTAGTCTTAAGTGTTGCATTTTCTATACACTTCTCATTCAGATTCAGAATTTAAACATTTTGAATCAAACTTTTAAACTAATGACATAACTTGGTTTTAATGCCAAATTAATGACAATGGAGATTTTTTTTTCTAATCTTTTTATAGGAAATTTTTTTTAGTTTTAAAATGTTTTAAAAAATTTTTTTACTATGAATTTTTTATATTGTTATCAATTTATTTTAGGTTAATAATAAAAAGGAGATATTTTAAACAAAATTGTACCCACTAAAAAAGCAAAATGTTTGATTCCGAATAATCTATTCCTTTTTTTCGAAAACGTCAACATATCTCAGTTCGACTATCTAAAAATAATTATTAATGCAACTTCTCGACATTGACTTTTCATTGGCAATTTAATGATGAAAATGTAATTGCATCTACTAGGATAGGGTATTAAAAAATAATTCTAAAATAAATCACACACAAATTCAAATTAACAAAACGAAAGGGGATTTCGAAAATTTGTGAAAAGCAACAACAAAATGTCTGGCACAGCAGCTGCCTGACTGCCGGTTTACTGCTTGTTTTTGTTTTCTGTCTCATTTCGCTCTCACTTTTTTGTTGTTGTTGTTGTTATTGTTGCTTCTTCTTTTTGCTTTTTTCTATAATTTGTTGTTGTGGTGTTTTTTTTTTCTTTTGTATATTTTTCAGTTGTTGTTTCGGCAACATTTCGGTTTGCCTTTTCGAGCGCGTTGAAGCGCATGAAACGCTCAATTTTGTTTAAGATTCCGTGGCGAAACAACGATCGAGCGGGCGCATACAAAAAAAAAAAATATTAGTAAAACAAAAAAAAAAACAAATGAAATAAACTGTTTTTTTTTTTTAGTAGGAACAAGTTCTTAGCCAAAGATTATCAATAAATAATAACAAAAAATATTCATATATGTATTAAAATAAACTTAAAAATTATTAAAAATTATCTACCAATTTTTTGTTGCTTTGATTTTTTTGTAGTTCTTGTTGTTTGGCTTAAATAAAATACAACCAATTAACAGTGTTAAAGTGAAAAGTGTTAAGAAACCAAGCAAGAAATATAAATAATAAAGAAAAAGACGAAAAGCATATGAGAAGTAGGCCAAGTTAAAAAAAAAAAGGAAAATAAAATAAATATTACTCATACGCCACATAGGCCACTAGACGATTTGTTTGATTTTTGCTTCTTCTTTTGCTTTGTTGCTCGTTGCTTTGGGTTATCAATATTGAATGAGCCCAATGAGTGGACTACGTCATCAGCTGAAGGTGAGTAGGAAGAGACGCAAACATAGACAAAGAACCATGGGACCAAATGACCCTTTATTTACCCAAACCTTTGCCCCATCAACGAGGTTCATTCCATAAGTAGCCCAAATCGATTAGCACGATAATAATCTCAGAGTCATTCTTGTACTTTGCTCCTTGTCAGCTGTTTGAGAGCATTCTTAAATGAAAATCAACGTTCAATGATATTACACAAAACGTGCATTTAAAGTGATTTCTCTGAAAAGTTAGTGATACCTTTCATTTCAACTGAAGGTCACTTTGATCTACACACAAAATTGTTTCTATTTCAAATACACACTTATTTTGTATTTTCTGGATTCTACGAAAAGTTGTAATTCAATGATTGAAATTTAAAACTCCATAGGATATTAAATTACAAATATAAATGTTGTAAAATACATACTTATTAAATGCCCAACGTACATAGTTAGACCATAATCAAGTGATCTTTATAAATTTTAAAGCAACCTGCTCGGCTCGCATTTGTGTAAATATTTATTTAATTGCTTTTAAATTAAGGCAAAGGCAATATAAAACACTGCGAACTCAGTTTACTCAAATGTATATACACTGTTCCCCTTTACTTTTCAATTTTTTTTTTTTTGTTCTTGTTTTTGGACTACACTGCCCTGCCTTTGCCCCCTTCCACACCTGTCTTGGTTTGGTTTTTGGCTATAAATAATTTTTATAACAAATATTAGTCCCATATTTTATAGCTTGTTTAGCTTTCGAGTGGTCGTCAGACAGATCATTTGATTGCCGTTTTCAACTTAAAAACAAAAAAAAAAAACCAAAAGAGAAAACAAAATATATTCGAAAAAAGTATTTGAATAAACAGCATGTATAACAAAAATTAAAAAAAAAGAAAAAAACATAAATAAAACGCAGCAAATAATCCACTGAGTTATCAATATTGCTAAAAAATTTAACTGAAGACAGAGCAAATAAAATGAAGACATTTTTCTATTGATTTAAGAACAAAAATATACAAAAAATATCAAAATTAACTTGCTAATTAATGCTGCTTAGGAATATATATAATACGGTCCCTAGACTAGGTTAAAACATATGTGGAGATAATAAAGAGATATTTCAATTTTTTCCTTAGATTTGCCCCCTTTTAGCTTAGAAGTAAAAGAATCTGCATTGAATCTATATTAATTATTGAAAATTTTCTATATAGATACATATGTATATACATATATATATATATATATGATATTCAATTTGGAAATCCGTTATATACATTCTTTTTTAATTTTCGAGAAGTTAATATAATTTTTTAAAACACAAAATCTAAACTAACATTTTATATAAATCAGAAAATAAAAAAAATCTCAAATAATTAAGACCTATTTATATTGCATTGCTATACATCTTTTAACTTATTTCTTACTTAAACTACAGCAAATAAAAGAAAATTATTTAATATTTAAAATAATTAATAATAATAAAAAAATTTTTCAATTTGATAATTACGAATTTATTTTAAAACGTTTCAAATTCCCCAACAATGCATAATTAAATAAATTGGCTAAAAACAGTCTATATATATATATACTATAGATACGATATAGTATTAGTCTATCAATCATTGTAGCATACATATATATGTGCATATATATACATAGATCCCCTTAATGATTATTATAAACCTTGAACTTAAAAGTGTAAATTTGATGATCAGATTATTGTTTATTAGCTATGTGTTAAAAATTGCCTTTTTAATAGCTTGTTAAATAATTAAAGTTTATTCTGTTTAAGTCAGAGACAAGCTATTTAATAGGATTTGGTCTTTGGTCTACAGAAAATTATAATTTAGAATACTCTATAAATGAGTGCTGAAAAAATCACATATTTTCTGTCACAGATTAAAATAAATTAATGACTAGGCAGTAAAGTGGATAATCTTGTAAAATACAAATAAAATAGAAAAAATCAAATGATATTATGACACTTTGTTTATTGCACCATTTCAAAATCCAACATTTTGTAAGGAAACAAAATCTACACTATCATAAATGACGCTCAAGTTGATCTATAATATTTATGACAGCGGCTTCATATAACCATGCAAAAGGCAGGTCATAAAACTCAGAAGGCAAAAATGAACATTGTAGCCAAAAACACATCATTAAAATGCACATACAATATATGTATATACATATACACATATATCTATATACTGTCTATATGGGATATATGTGAATATCTACATATATATATATTAATGTGTATCTTGGCAAATTAGCATTTTGCTACTTTCGCTACTGTGTATGTGTGTATATAAATACTCTAGCACTTATTCTATGGAGCATCAGATATTTTTTGGTAATGGCTTCTTCCTTTCGATACATTTTAACATCATAATAATGCTTCGTTGTCCAGACGGCGGCTGCTCAATGTTTGCCAAGGCATTAAAACTGAACAATACAAAGAAAAAACAAAAAAAAATCCCAAACAATGAAAAAGTTATTGTTTACTAAAAAATATTCATAGAGAATCTAAACAAAACGGAGAATATTATATATATATATTTTTTTTTTGTTCACAAGAGAAGAAGTTATATATAACTCGGTCAAAAATTTGCAAGAATTTTCTATTATATCGTTTACAGATATGTACATATTCTTCTTCATTACAATCAGTTTGTAACTTTGCAAAAAGAAAGTTTTATAAGATTTTTATGTATACATTAAAGTGTTATTCAAAATTCCATCATGATTCATACAGATAAATTTATATCGATTAATAATAATTTAAATTGGGACTTACCCCTCGCATTAAATCAATTTCAAATTCTTTAAAGTCTTTAAGGATATACCAAATTCCATATATTTCAAATTGAGTCGATCCATTGTGTTGAAGTATTTTAAAGCTGCGTAAAAAAAAAATGAAATTTGAATTTTTTTGGTTATGATTATAGATAAAGTTTGTCTAAATTTTGTTTTATCTTTTTGTTTTTAGCTTCTTGTTGACAATGATTTTGTCTCACATTGTCATCAACAAATTTTATGTATTATTCATGCTTGTCTTTTATGAACTTTGTTCCAAAAAAAAACAAAAAAAAATCATCAACAACAAAAAAAATATATTACCTATATATACCTGCCTATATTAACTAGAAATTTATGATTTTGACAAGGCGAAATCATCAACAAAAAATAAAAAGGAATGGTCCAAGTTCAGTAATCCCAAATTGTGTATATCCCAGCTATCTTTTTTTTAATGATTAGCTTCAGCAAGTTCCAATGTTTTTGGCACACAATAAAATCCTTAATATATAGCAGATTTTTATTTGAACGTTTTTAAGGTACATATATGTATGGCAAACAGCTCATAAAAATAAATACATCCATTCTTTTTTTCCAAGGGTATATAAATAAACAACACCGCAGTCCATAAACACGATTACAAATTTGTAATAAAACACAAAATTAAATGTACAAATTTGTTGAATTAAAAACACATTTCGACGATTTATTACGTTATTTATTTTTCTATAGAGCAGTGTCCCACACTGACCAACAGTGTCACCACAAAAAATCGCATAAAAAATGGTGATAAACTCGCGAATTAACTATAGAGAAATGAGATGGAAAAATATAGAAAATGGAAGGTAGACTTAGGGAGTAAATGTAAAAATTGGTAATAAAAAAGATATGAAAAATGCCAGAAGAGATTGTAAAAATATAAATAAAAACCAAGAAAAAAATATTATATCTTCGTCACTCAATTATTTGCTCCTATTATTTATTTTTAAAATTTTTCTGAATGTTTCATTTTAATAAGTTGTTAAAGTTATTTAGTTATTAAAAGTATTTATCACATCCATTTGGGCATAATAATCAGTATTATTTTCCATTGAATTCATTGGACTTTTTTTTGTTTATTTAATTCCATTTTTTGGTAATTATAGAAAATCCGACAAATGGAAATGCATTTACAATATTTATTTGACACAAAAACAAAATCCCAAAAAAAAAGAACCAAGAAAAAAGAAGGGAAATCATATGGGAAAAAAAGAAAAAAAAATTAAATGGAAAAATCGAGCGTAATTCAAAATATTTATATTTGTGTTTTGTTTATTTTTAGCATTTTGTGTGTGCCATAAACTGTAATTAATCAAAATTGTTGAAATACTTTAAATTTGATCACGAAATTAGAAACAGTGAAATGTGTAAATGATATTGCATATACATATATATACATACATAATATATACACACCTATATATACATATTTGTTTATTTATGTGTAAATGTTTTGCTTATCGTTAGATACGCTAATTTTAAATGTCATCTAATTGCCAATTGATTAAATTTTTCTTAGATGTTTTTTGGACCAAACAACCCCTCAATACGTAGTAGAAAGTCTCAAAAATGCTTGAAATTCTTTTACAAAACGAAAATAAAATTAAACTAAATATAAATTAGAATATAAAGCATTTACGATATACGAAAATAACGACGTAATAAACTAAATGTCAAAAATAAAACAAAGAAAAAAAAACGACAAACAAATTTTGCAAATATTTGTCAGTGCTGAAAAGTATGCTACATTTCCATTCAACTAGACTAACATTTTTGATTGAGTGTTGCGCCCGGCAACAGATTGAAAAATAAGTAAAAGAAAAAATATATAGAAAACCATGCAATTTTGTGATTTTTATAGCAACAACAAATGGGATGGCACGGGGGGTCTGGGGGGGTTAAAAAAAAAAAAACCAATATTTAATATACATTTTGTATTGATTTTCATTTTATTTTACAGATGCTGGGTACAGCACTGCTGGGCAAACGTGCCACCAAGGTAAACAAAATGACACACACGCAAACACACACATACACAAAGACTTACCTACATAGAAACAATGTTTTACCATTTATGGTTGGATTAATTTATTTACAATTACAATCTCTTTCACTTTATTTAATTTTTGTATGTTGTCCATTTTGTGGCTCCCATTTATATACAAAACCCCAAAGGCTGTTAAGAAGAAACCATTTACAGAAGTCGAAATCAAAGGTAAGTTCATTATACATATAAATTGTAATTGACAGCAAAATTTGAAAAAAAAAAAACAATAAAAATATTGATAAAATTCGATTTAAAAAAAATGGAAATGACATTTTTAGCTGCAATTAACCTTTTAATTACCATTTAACATTTTTCAAATGCTTACAATTAATTTGTTTCAAAAATTAACAAAAATATTTCGTTGCACATGGCGTATACGTAATCTCAAAATTTGTGAATCTATTAAAAATAAATTTCTAGCTATTTTCACACATTTTTATATTAAATATAGCACAAAAAAGGCAAAAAATAAAACCAGAAGAAGCCAACATTAAAATACCCTACCTTATAATAAAAATTAATTTGATTTGTGTACAAAATTAAAGCCAACTGCAAAATTAATTGATTCCTAATGCAAAATGCATATTTCCTCTATATATATTTATAATACAAAATTACGTTTCTTTTTTTTTGGTTTGGAGAGGGCTACTCTCCCATCCGTCCCATCACTGCCCCCTGAGTCCACAAGTGAATGGCCCGCCTTTTGCTTGTCACGAATATGTATCTAAATTTAACTTAAATGAAATGCCGCTTTCCCTTTCTCATATGCAAACTATAATTATTTTTAGACAAACATCTAGATGACAGGTGCAATCGACTGCCTGACTGACTGACACCTGAATATACTTAATTTATTTTTTTTTTCGCCTCGCTCAACTCGTCTTATGTCTTTATCAATTGCAAAATACAATGACTAGTGGCATTTCTTCTTTAGCTGTATGTCTGTTTGTATTGTTTGCCTTTTAATCTAATCACAATCAGTGTGAAATTTAATTAACACGCCTTCTTCTTCAACTGATAAAAACAAAAAAAAAAAATAGAAAAGAAAACCTAAAATAAAAATATACAATGAAAAAAACAAAAAAAACGAAAATAACTCACCCACCCACACATCACGTGACAAATTAGCGCACAAATAAAATTCCAGTTAAAAATTAGCAAGAAACTCTACCTGATATATATGTATAAACATAAATATATATATATTTATACATATATATATATGTATATATAATATCTATAGCAATAAATGAGGTCGAAATTGTTTTTTCCCCAACAACATTTTTTCTTGCCTCTCTTTTTTGGACTTTTTGTTGCTTTTAAAAGACATCTTAGATAAGATGCTGATCCAGTTAAACTTTTTCTGTGTCATAATAAACTTAACCATATATAGTAGAGACGAGGGCAGATTTAAAAGTTTTATAGAGAATTATAAATTGATCTTTGGTCAAGTTTTTCAATGTCTCTCAAAATAGCCAAAAATAAAAGTTGCAAAAATTAAAAAATAAATCTTTTGCAAGTTTCAATAGAAATTTTGTCCCTCGATTTCAGTATTGATATGTTGAGTAGGTGTTTTTTTTATATTGGGTGACCTTTTATTCCACCCTCGCAAGAAAATCTTTGAGAAAAAGTTAACATGATGTTTTTAACCACTTTCATTTAACATTGCCCTGCCGGCTTGTCAGAGTATTAAACATTGCAAAATGCTTAAATATTTGCCAAAAACGAAGCAATAAAAAAAAAACTCCTCGCAGTGTGTTATTCATCTACCACAAGGTAAATCACAATGAATTGTATGATAAACAATAACACGGCCTGTCTCTCAGTCTTATCAAACTGAAGTTAAAGTGTCAAATGAAGAGGCAGCATATAGAAAATCAGAGACAATTGCAATAAAATGCAAGTGGCAGTAAGAAAACATTTCAAGTAACTTTCGAAAACAACAAAGATTTTAAATTGTCGTCTTTTAATCAGTTTTTTTTTCTTGTTTGTTTTTTATAATCAGTGTATTTAATTGTGACAATAGTAAACAGATATGAAGGGTACATATTATATATATATTTTATTTCAAATAATTTGATAAGATTTCAAGCATTTACCCTTCCTTAAAGAGGAAAATCTGTGGATTGATTCAAGTAAAAAACGATTGACAAATACTCTGTATTTTTTCTACATTTTTTGTACATGAATGGATTAACTTTGTATTTAATATATTATAAAATATTTAATTTATATTTTTAAAACACCAAATTTCATTCAATAAAACTTGCTACACATATTTATATACATGAATAGAAATCGTTGATATTGTATACCAATCCATACAAATAGAGAAAATTTAGACCTTTATTTTTTTTGATAACTTATTATCAGGCCAATGAAAAATATTTGTTAGAAGCATTTAATAAAAAGCGGCAGAGCCAACTTATACCCATTTTTAACCGGTTAAACTTAGACCAACATTTAGCAGTTAAACTGATAAAGTGTTAAATGATAAAAAAGAGCCTCATTCCCATAATAATACTCATACTCTATTGCAGTTATCTCTCAGCTGCCAACAGCCCCACATGGAATATTGCTATATGAAAAGGAAGGTGCGGGTGATGTAGCTGCTGCTGCTGCTATCACCCAAATGAAATACAATATACTAACACACGCACACACACCTTAGACTATGTCTCTCCTGGCAAAAAAAAAAACCAGCATGGCCAAAAAGAAAAATATATATGTACATATATATACAACCAAAAAAAAAAAAAAACAGTAAAACAAAAGTCAGTTCAGTCAGTCGGTGTGTTCAGTCATTATCTTGGAGTTTTCGTAGATAAATCGTGCGGCAAAACCATTCTCGTTCTCATTCTCTGTGCTATTCATGCCGCATTTCCAGAATACAAGTATTTCCACCTAATGTCCCGGTATGGTTAGAAGTGTACAAATTGAAGAAGCCTGATTAGTAAATACATTAAATTCCAACATAGGGAAAAAAAATAAAATAAATAAAATATAAAAAATAAAAAAAAAGAAACGAAATTCATTTAATTCTACAATCGATCGATCGATTGCTTGACCAATAGATAATAATTTTTGTATGAATTGTGTGAATGCTTTCATTTGCTGACTTAAACGATCGTTGAACGCTTTAAATTAGCGCATTCTATTGGAAATATGAGCAAAGATGATAAGTGTGAGTATATACACAGATATACATAAATATATAAATATACAAGGCGAACTTTAGTCAATCATCTATTTTGCACACGCCGACTAATATTATCGTGACAACAAGTCTTTTGTTATCGACACTATGTTTAATTGCCATTTGCCTGATTGAGTTGACACTGTCGAACATGCCGCTTATACAATGTGAGTGTGTGGGTGTATGCATGTGTGTGTGTGTGTGTGTGTGTGTGGGTGTAACTACTAAAAACCAAAATTGCTAATTCCACACCAGCAACAGTAGCAACAGCAGCAGCAACATCAATATCTTTGGCAGAGACGCAATGTCAATTTGTCGCAACGCTTGTAAAACTAATTAAACGTTTGTCAAAGAGAATGAGTCTCACTTGGTATCACTCTTTCATCCTCACTCCTCGCTACCACTCCCACTTGCAACTTATCGCCCTTAAATTTATCTCAGTTTTACGTGATGGGTATGTGGGCGTATCCTTCGCTTTTGGCAGTTAATTTCTTGCCACTGCCAATGAACTACCCTTGCCACTGCCACTGCCACTGCTGCTACTCCTCCTGATGATGATGATGTGAACTGACAGTCGCAACAAATTTTGGACACGCCTGCATTTTGATTTATGCTTACACAATGCTGACATTTTTTGGTTTTCTTTTTTTTCACACCATTCATCTCCGTGTGATACTTGAACTGAGTTACGAGCCACCAACTAGCTCGAATATCCAGTAAAATAATTAAAAATATGACAACGAACGAACGAAAGAAAAAAAAAAACGAGGGAAACAAAATGGCATATGCCAAAATGGGGGAAAAAAAATTCTTTCTTCTGGCACTTTAAAAACTGTTTTTTTTTTTTACAAATTTTTTTGACATAGGAAAAACTAAAAAGATTGTAGGAAATTAAATATTGGTTTTATTCTTCTTATAGCTTGTAGAATATTGAAAAATTTGTAAAAATTATTCAAAATGCTGATTAAATATAGCCAACTAAAATAATTAAGAAAATTTACATATTTGAGTTAAGACTTTAAAAACTGTTTATTGGAAATTTATTATAGATATGTATTTCAAGATGGATTATATATATTGAAAAAAATTATCTAGTTATTGTAAATGCATTAAATCGGCAACTAAATTAATTTGATTAATTTTCTAAGTCTTTTTGGCTGCATTCTTTGATAATTTAACTGGAATTGAAAATAGATAGTGAAAAATATAAATTTTTCATATGTATGTATATACATAAATATATATCAATTCAGAGTCAATAAAACTTTTAGAAACCGTTGGAATGTTTTAGGTTTCTTTGTGGAAAAAACACCCAAAAAAAATATAATAAAATAATTTATTTTAAGGCAATCTTTAAAAATTCGGTATTATTTATATATTTTCTATTATTTATATATGTATATTAAATCATTTATTGCCGATATTTTAAATATATTAAATATACATATATTTAAAAATATATATGGGACTATACTGACAGACAAATTAGGCATTGAGATAAACCTTTATCGAAATTTTGAATATAATATAAAAAACTTGAATTTTAATCTAAATAATTTCACAATTTTTGATACATTTCGTATGTATTATTTTTATTTTGTTGTAATTTAATTATATTTGCGGATATCTGTTGCCGTTTAATAAAATTTATTTTATGAACATTCAAAGAACATATTGATAGGCCACTCCCCTCTCTATAACAAAAGATATTGTTCAGTAATTTAGGTGTGAAATACGAACCTAAGAAATAAAAGAGAAAAACGAAAATATAAAGAATAAACTCAATGAAAATTGCCAGTTGGGTGCAACCTACTAATTTGGTCACGTAAATGTATTCAAATTCAAAGTGAGTCTGCTTTAAAGCGTAAGCTAGTGAGTCGCATCCTGTGATTTAATCGTTGTCTCTCTCTTTCTCTATATGCATCCATCTCTTTTCAATTGCCTCTCTCTCTCTCTCTCTCTCTGTCTCTATGTCCGGTCAACACGTTTTATGTATTAAACTTTTTGCTGTTGGCGGCAACGAAGCCACTCGATTGATTTTTTGAATATTAATGCATATAAAAGCCTGCGGCACTTTTCGATTGAAATTGTCAATCTGCATGGCTGATCATGTATTTTCATTAAACACAGTCAATGGAATGCAGATAAAGCTTATCGTAAAGTTATATTAAAGCATTTTCTTATAGTTAAATGCCTATATTTAATGTATAACCATTTTTGCTTTTATTCTTATTTCCGTTTTTTGGGCGGCATCAAAATCAACCGCATTAACAATTTGGCAATAAATGTCAGGCCAAAGTCCGTTTAGTGGCGCCCTCTGGCGTTGGCACGTGACCTCATTTGGTTGGTCACACTCTTCGTTTCGTGTCTGTTGTAGGCGTTAAAGAACTTTAGCTATTTTACATACACTATAAACAAAATCTATAATTGTATATTCATTTCCTCAAGATGTCTGTAATAAATGATAAAAGAAAGTCTAGATCAGTCAATAAAATATATATAAAATATTGTCCGTTTGTTGCCACTATAAAATTGATCAAAAATAGTATCTTCATTTTATGTAAACGTATTTTGTTGCGTGTCTTTGTGGCATTTCTTTGCTCTAGAATAATAATAAATTCAAGTGTAGCATATAGAAACTTCGGTGCAATCACGTTGAAGCAAAGTCCAATGTTTCTGCTTTCTTTATTTTTCTATTTTTTTTTTTTTTTTTTGTGGTTTCTTCTAATACAATTTTCGTCTGGCTAAAAGTTTTTGCGTCGTAATTTGTATTTGAATCAAATTCAAGTTTTGCCGTTAATCAGCCAGTTGACTTTAACCTTACCCCACAATGCAATGTGAATGATGCATTATAAATATATATGTAGCTATTTATTTAGGGGGGAAATTTTGTGGGAAAACGCATTTCTCTCCCGTCTAGCATGGCATAAAAGTTTTCTATATATTGTAATTAATTTTCATTAAAAACTTTTCGACTGTTTCTATAGCATTGAGTTGAATGAACTCTGGCAAATGAACCCGGTAAAGCATACAATGGGATAAAAAGGATAACAAACTGATTGTTAATGCCAAAATGCTTAGGGATAACTGTAGATGAGACCCAAAAAGTTAACAAGGAAGCGAGACACTTGGGATACCCAAGTGTAATTACAATTTCTTTGATTTGAATACATTTCATTCTTGCATATTTTATTCTATTTGTAAAATTTCTTTGGAGTTTTCTTTTGATTTTGTTACAATTTAATTGTGTGGTACATGCCAACGAAATTGTTGCATAAACCGACATTTTAGAGCGTTAGCAAACCCATACCATTAAGCCTACAGATTTACACTTTAACAGAAATTTGATATGACGGGACGCAATGACGACTCTACAATACCCTTTACAAGACCTACAAAATTTTATCTAATCAAATAGATTTATCTCTAGATGACTGTTGTGTCATCTAACAGATTAAGATAGTACATAGTTGGTACGTTTATGCGGTATACAAATTGGGAAAAAACAAATTTCACTGCCCAAGCATTTTAAATGCTGAAATAAATTTTCGAACTATTTCATATACCCGTTTACACTAATGGCACAGGGTAGCAAAAGGAAACACCAACAAAAAAA
This sequence comes from Drosophila emarginata, assembly GCA_037075365.1. NCBI lineage: Eukaryota > Metazoa > Arthropoda > Insecta > Diptera > Drosophilidae > Drosophila > Drosophila emarginata. The sequence goes on from JBAMCD010000120.1 coordinate 3,919,256, forward strand.
AAACCTTTTCCTCATTTTGTTTTGTTCACGAAATTCGCGACCGCTGCGTAAGGTGTGAGAGAGAAGCGTAATTTCCAACAGTATTGTGGGAGTAAACGAGAGAAATAGCCATAGAGTGGTAATGGCAGGAAAAAGAGACAGAGAGCGGCAAACATACAATCAAACAGCATTTTGTGAGAGACTATTTTCACGCATATGTGTATTTGTGTGTGTGTGTGTGTGTGTGTGCAATTGTTATTGTTCTTGGTACTGGGCACTCATACATTTAGCATGCGGCATTAAATGCATTGGTTGGTATTCTTCTTCTTCGTGTTGGTAGAATCGCCAGAAAGTTTTGCAAGGTTATTGAAAGATTTCTCCTTGCATATAGATTTTTGTATAACCGACTTACAGTGTTGCGCCAAAGTATACCACCAAAATTCAACAGTTGCTGCATAATTGTAAAACTTTTCAAATATTGAATTCCAGACGAATGATAAATTTACAAAATTATACAATGTAACCAATAAATAAATAGACTAATTGCTACTTTTTTTTACTATCCCACAAAACATATAAATTGTTAACAATTTTTCCACTTCTAAATGTTAAAAAAATTCACTATAAAATAGAATGAGTAACTATTTTTTTGTATTCACAAAATGGCATTTAAGTTTGCATCTTAAATTATGACATTTATATATTTAATTACTATTTCTCAATTTCTGAGTATATTTTATCTTTTATACTTTGCAAATATTTAACATTTATTACAACATTGCGTATGAGTAATATATTTCTGCAAACTCTGATATTTACAAATTAAAATAATTAAAAAGGATTTCGGTTTTTAGATTAAGCGGATTTAAAATAAACTTATTTATATATGTATGTATGTATAAAATATTGCAGCCACCAAAAATTTGTTTCACGCCAATTTCGGGCAGGGGGAAACTGAATGTCGGCGTGCCGATGGTACAAAGTCCTTTAGTATGAAGTGTTCAAGAAGATATAACAAAGCGATGCTTATCACGTGAATGCGCCGCCAAACAACACTTTCCCGACCAAGAACTTTGGTTTCTCTTTCACACTTGCCCCTCTATCTCTCACCCTCTCTTAGTGCTATTCTGGCTTATCATACTCTCTCGTTTTCGCACAATTATTAAGAAGAACGTTATAAAAACAAAGCCAGCAACAAAAACAAACCAACAAGAACCAAAAAACATTTGTTAGCGATGAATGAAAATTTACCCAAAAAAAAAAAAACCCGCCCCACACTCTCGTCTCGACCCATCAACCAAGACTAGAACACCCAACAATCCCCCCCCCCCCCCCACATTCGCTAACAACAAAACCGAAGCCATACGAGAACAACGAAGTAAAGCAAACGCCTTCGTCCAGCCAGCCGAATGTGGAGGAACAAACGGTTTTTATTATTTTTTTTTTTCCACACGAAGCTACTGCCAATGCATCATCATCGGCCCCATTCATGAGGTTCAGTTTAGTTTCGAAGTCGACGCGCTTGCGAACAAACCGAAACGCGGAGGAGTAAATACTCCGGGTTCATAAAATCCACAAAAATCTTAATCAACCAACTAACACAACAACTAAATCTTTAATAACGTCTGAAATCGTGTACTATCTTTTATCGTAATTTGATCTATTATTACATTAAAATTTTCAATTAAATTTCACAAAAAAAAAAAAAAAAAAAATTTATGGTAATGATTAAATGCACTTGAAGCCAAATTAGAGACATGGGCGCAATATCATTCAATGCCAATCAATTTATCGCACTCTATGCAACACCTCACAGTGACGGACAGACAGACAGACAGATAGACCAAATAAACCGACAGACTTAGGGACAGACTGTTAGCCAGGTCGCTGGCATGGCACGCCTTTACCAAATACTTTGAACTTTTGCTTATAATACAAGTAATTGAAGCATATAGCACGGTGTCCTTCGTCCTTGATGTGTCGACAAACGCAAGTCTTTTGAACAAACCACACAGCAGACATCAGACATTAGACATCAGACAGCAGGCTGCACCCCGAGACAAGAATATGTTGAGTCTGGTTATGTCATAATATATGTAAGACTGAAACTGGAGCGTCAACAAATTGCAGAAGAGCCTGCAATCCTAGCAGAACTAAAACGGAAAAGAAAAACTAAATCACACAAACAAATTGTAAAAAAAAAAAAAACTATGACACATATTGGCAAAATTACTGACAAATTCATAACTAAATATATTACATATTGTAGATATGATAAGAATCGGGTGACTCTTCAAATAACACTATTTGTTACCAACAATGTGAATGAATATGAAATGTAATTACCAACAAGCTATCGGGGTCATGGTTTGCTTTGGTTCAGTGATTCACAGCTCGATAAAACTAAAAAAAAAAAGAAAAAATTTAATCTATAAATTAGAATTTTCCAAGAAAACTTACTTAAATGAAATAAGATTTGAATTCAAGGTAATTCCATATTCATTGAAAATTCGCGTACAGTTAGTTAAGTATAAAACTAAAAGAAAGCTTAGTCAGTTAAGCTAAGTTAAAGGTTTATTTCATATCTTTAGTCCCTAATTAGATTTGCCAGTTGCTCTGATTTTAATACGAAATCGTATTAACTTCTTTGTGTTAAATATTTAAATATAATATTTGATTTGACTTGACTGAAATTATAGTTATCAAATGAAATTGGCCTTGACCCTGTCTATGGTTTGGCACTTTTGACCTCAATTCGAACTAATTTATGATATTAATTGCAACTATAGTTAAATGCGGCCAATGTTCTTGGCAAATCGGGGCAAGCTAATTATACAAGCTGATGTATAATTATTTTGTTTATGCGAATACAATCAACAAGAAAAGTAATAATTTCAATGTTGTTTTTTTTCTATTTTTTTTCTTTTGGCTATTTTAAACAAACAGCCAACACACTAAAAGTTACTCATACGCCTAGTTAAATTGGCAAAGACATAAGAAACATATAAATAACAGCAAAAATAAACCAAAACAGCAAAATCTATAAATACTATAGAGAAGGCGAAAAAAAAACAATTGAAAAGCAAACTAAAAAATAATAAGAAATTTAAAAACCAAACGATCATAAAAAAAAACAACTACAAAAAAGAAAATTTAATAAAATGGATCACAAAGCAATCGCAAGTCAAGTGCGAGGTGAGCTAAGTATGAACAAATCAAAATTAGCTAACTAAAGATTTTTGTTTCAAATAAATTTATTGTATCTATTATATTGTACACATACATATGTGTATATAATTTTGTAATAATTTGTATAATTAATATCTTATCTATATACTCTATTGTATATTCCAAAGTATAATTTACAATAAACACTGTACACATTTGGGTAACATGATCACTATCATTATTATCAACATGAACTATTTATTATACTAGAAACTATAAATTAACTGAATAGTTTGTATAGTAGTTCAACTCCCTTATAAAATGTTGGTGGAAGAGAGCAGAAAAGAGAGTGGGTTAGGAGAGAGAGAGAGGAAAAGACTAACAGTTAAAATCGTGTGACCGTTCAAATCAACTCACAAAGCAAACAAAAAATTGAATGGTTTTTCCAATCTAATCAACAATAATAATAATTTTTATCAGGACCGGATTAAAGAGTGAAGATTGACATATTAAGGGGCTAAGTGGAAAATCTTATTCCCTATTGGTAATGTAGAGACAAATCAAAATCTTATCAGTTTTAGGTTTATCCATATTAGAAATAACACTAATTAAACTTTACCGAACTATAATTTAGTACTGTTTTTTTTATGACTAATTTTGGTTTATTTTAAATATCTAATATAACTTAAAAAACAAATCTTTTTTATTTATATATGATAAGTACAATTTCACCAAAGTTACTTTGAATCTAAGGTTCTTTTTATACTATATCAATTCAATTATTTATAATTAATAAGAATGTAAACCATATATACATATGTATGTATATACTTATATTAACTATATGATCAAATTGTTTTTTCAAAAAATTGAAAGTTGTCTCAAAAGTAACTATGTTTTATAATAGTGGATAAAACACGAATGAAATTTTGAAATTTTATTTCGTTCGTTATTATTTGAACCCTTCATTAGTGAATTTTGTCCCATTTTTTAATGTTCTTTTTCTTGTTTTGTTTTGTTGGGGAATTAACATAAAATATCTTATCGTTTGGCCACAAAATTATGATTATTCCGATGCTATTATTGTGATTGTGTGATTATTGTTATTCATTTTAGTTTATGAATAAGAGAATTCTTTAGTCGCTCATTCATTGTTGTTGTTCATGTTGATTAAGACAGGACATCTATATCTTATTTATCACTTGTTAATTTTGTTTTTCTAACAATAAACAAAACACACAAAATACAAGTAAAGTTAGCTATATATATTTAGTTTAGTTCAGTTTTTACATTTTATATTTGTCACACGTATTGGGGCTAGAGCTATTAGCAAGTTTTTGCCACTTATCAAAAAGAGATGTGTGTGTGTGAATGTGTGTGGGTGTTTGAATCTATGTGTGTGTGTGTGTGTTTGTATGTGTGCTTGTGGAGGTGACAAAAGCAGGCCAACAGACACTTCAACTTGACACGTTTCCAAATGAAAAGCGCGCAACACATTTTCGAGTGTTTTTCTCCTTATGCCTCATATACACGTAATTAAATTTTGTCATCATGATCAAAAAAGGGATTAATATGTTGCCAGGCTATTAATAGGCAGTCAGTTGACAATGGTTATCCTTTGTTTCAGTTTAGTGAATTAATTTCGTTTAAAATTAAATTGCAAATCTATGGCGATGAAAACAAGAACAAAAGGCAACCACCAACAAAGAGCAACAGAATATATATACATCTATATGTATATATACCCAATAAATTAATGGAAAACTAGATATCGGTCTAGATATAACTTAATTATATATAGCTATTTAACTTTAAAAAGAATTTCCATATATATTTTAACTGTTAGAGAAATACTTTGAATTGAAAATAGAAGAAGAGTAGAAAATAGAAGAATACATATAAATATTTCAACAAAATTTTTTTAAGAGTAGAATAACATAATGCCAGTTTTATTGAAGGGTAGATAATGATTTAGCTTCACTTAAAGTAATTAAAACTTTTGTATTAAGAGTAACGGAAATATTTTAAATTAAGTCAGCAAAATATTAAGATTAGATTATCAAATATAATATACCAAATCCTTAAAGATATTCCCCCAATAGGTATCAAAGATTGAGATCGATTATAAAAATATTCCATAACTGTATAAATGTATTAAATAAATGTTGAAGTGTTAAATGGGTAGAAAAAAAAATAATTTCAATGCAAAGGCAAGGAATTGAAATTTATTGAAATAACCGAAGAAAATTTCAATAAATTTCAATTCAGGAGTTTTTCTATATGATGCTTTAGTTGATTTAGAACAACAATTTTTAAGACAATTTTTATAAACATTAGACTTTCCTTTTCCCACTTTCTTTTTTTATTCCTTATTTTATTTCATTTCTTTAATTTTTTATTTCTATAAAAGCAAATGCAAATCAAATTTAAAATGAATTTTATTCATTTTCAAATTTTAGTTCCAATTGAAAGATAAGATTTCTAGAAACTAAATAAAAAATTTATTTTTTCTTTTTATATACATAATTCAAAATAATACAATAATAATACCAAGTTTCAATTCTTGGAATATATTTTTCAATTAAATATTTGTTTATCAGAAATTCTCATAAATAAATGACTGCATTGAATTTATTCAGTCTTACCAGATATTATTCTCAATATATTGAATAAATTGGAATTTAATCTCCAAGATAGAGATTGCCAAGATTGGCAATTTTGTTATGTCAAATGGTAAAAAGAAAAATAAAGTAAAGTTAACAAGAAATTTCCCAAGCAGCAGGCATCGTTAACCATACAATCGAGTATGCTATATATGTATATATATAGACTATAAACTGTATATAAACATATATCTTTGTACGCAGTAGTAAACCATATTTCATGGCCACTTTATGGCATTATGCAACTTCAATTTCCTGTTCCCTTTTACGGTGTTCAACTTATTTTGCAGAAATCTTTGGCAAAGTTTATTTTTTCTGTTGAATCAGGACTTAAATTTGAAGAGGGTAGAGAGGTGAGGCGTAGGTAAAAGTATCTCAAAATGTGCAAGTGCAATTTTACTTCCGAATCATGTGTGTGAGTACACACACACAGAGAGAGAGAGACACACAAACAATTTGCCAAGTTTTTCAACTCAATTACAGTTGCCAAACGAAAATTCGCCTTAATAGAACTCCTGGGAACAGAAATTTCTTACCCTTTTTTTTATTATTTTTTGGCCATGTAATGCAATTATCACGTTCAATGGCAGCAAACAAACAACATAAAAACACGGCCAAGACAACGAAGTGTCAAGAAACAAGAAAAACTTTAACAACAAATGCTTAGTTTTTCATTTTTTCTTCTTTTTTTTTTGGGAAAAGTTTTATTACTCAAATGCAACAGAAAATAAAGGGGAAATTCTAACGGATACGAAAAAGGAACGGTGGCAGTGAGGGGAGCGCGGTCTGAGGTTGACAAATTGACTCAAATTTCATAGTCCTTTGAGCATCATCTAGCCTGTCTGTATCCTTGATTCTGGTCTCACCAATTAGTTTCAACGACATTTACAGATTGCAAACTTTCCACCTCGACGCACAACAAAGCGAGATAGCGAATGAGTGAACGAGAGAGAGAGAGAGAGGAGGGAGAGGAAGGGGCAGGCAGGAACTTGGTTTGAACTTTATCTTTTTATCCTGATTTAATATATATTGCAATTAACAACTTTTCATAATTGCAAGTGCCAATAGAAAGGAAAACTTTTAGATCCACTTTTCACAATGACCAACCACAGACAGGACAACGACGGCAACAACAGGTGCGTATCCTGACATTTGACATTTTCGCTAATTAGGAAACAGAGCACGTACCTCCAAATTTAGACAATTTACTGGATTTGCTGCCAAACAGGCAGAATACAACGCCCAACATTTCAAAAATTAGTAGAGAAACATTTAAGAACAATTCAAGAAAATGATTATAAGAATTTTTCAACTATGGCAAATAAATTACTTTGCTGTAAAAGTGGAAATAGGACCAGAAATTCAACGATTTTAATAGAGTCGAGCTAAAGGCAGAAATAACAATTGATCGGTTTTAGTTTTCGATAGATTTGATTTGAATTTAGATAGATAGTCCGATTTTGTATTAGATTTTACTGATTAATTTTCTAGCAAAGAAAAGTAAATTATTACTCAATACATAAAAGTGTACAAGTTTATTTAAAAGATAAAAATTTTATTTTATAGTCAACTCTAATAAGTCTAAAATAGATATTGATTATTTTTACTATATGTACATGCAATAATATAATAATAATAAAAATAGAAATGTTGTACCATTTTCTATCACTTTAATTTATAAAGTAAAGTAATAATATTATGCAACATTTAAACATTGTCAGGGCAGTGTGAATTTATTTGTCTTAAATGTACATATAAATCAAATTTTTGGCATAATTTTCATAATTTAATTTTTGTATATTCATTGTCTTGCCAATTTGTCAGATAAATGAAATATTCTTTGCAAAAATTGCCGCATGGTATTTCTAAAATGCAATTGTTGCATAATATGGTTAACAACAGCAACAAAAACTTAACTAGATGCCTGTCAGATTGTTGTGTATGCCATCAGTTTGCTAACCTCAATAAATATGCTCCCCTTTCCCTATCCCCTTCACCATTTTCTCACCCCAACCACCTTCTGTCTCCTGCCTGTCGCCTGCTGTGGCTGTGTCACTCATGTTAGCTGGTGGCAAGGTGGAGACGTTTTTTGCTCTCTGAAATATTGGTGTCAATGTATCAATATATATATGAATAGACTTGTAGCCTATACACCGTGTACATGCATATATATGTATGCATAGACTCGTATGTATGTACATATATTGTGTGAAGTATAAACACGTGTGTAATTACAGGCTACCCTTCAGTCAAAGTCTTTGGCAACATTTACATTATCAAGTACTTGTCCCGACATATCCCGTGGAATTCCTGAAGAAATTTGTTTCTTATCAGTTTTTTTAACTCAATACTTGTCATGGCATCTAATTTAATTATCTAGTAAATAAATTTTTCATAACCAAATGGTTATTAAACAATGGCTTAAGCCGACTTTAAGTTACCCTTTAAAACACTCAACTCCGTCATAAGTAAATAAAGCAACGTAGTTGATTATTGTCCAAATATGATTTTAAAATAGAAAAAATATATAATCTTATATATCTAGCATAGTGATTAGTTTTCATTGACTTACCTGTATTAATTTAAATTATTTTTCACAATTTATTCCTCATTTGGTGTCTTTTTAACTTTGCTTTTTTAGTTGAGGTTCTGTAAAAGAAAATAAAAATAAGTTTAAACTTATTTGTAATAGATAAATACAATTTTAAAATAAAGATTAATTTAAACTTACCTTTTTACACAAATCACATAGCAAATAAAATAGATTCAAGCGATCTAATCCTCATGCATAAATAAATTGATCAAATTCATTTATATATTTTGGATTTTTCCAATTTTGAATGCGTGAATAAATTGATATCGTGTATATCATTTATAACTGAAAGAAATAATTTAAAATATTTTTATAATAGTTAAATAATTTATTCACACAATAAACACTTTTTAAGTTAACATTTAGCAACAAACAAAAAAAACAATAACGAAATTTCATGCCAAATATTTAGAAAAATTACTAAGGATAAAACATATAATTATTCTTCAATGTATACGAAATAATTATTATAAAATCTTGCAATTTTGTTTTTCGCTTTTGTTGCTATTGTTTTTTGAGACCATAAAACTAAGTCAACTGCAAGTTTGATCGATTTGACATTGGGGGCAAGCAGCCAGCAGTTTTATAGGCAATAGTTGAGGTCTTGTCTTGGCGTGCCGCAGAGAAGGTCGCCATTGCCATTGTCGTCTCAGTGGCAAGGCATTAATTATTGTGCAAGGCTCTTGAAACACACACACACTGACAAATATTTATGTAAATAAGAATTAAAGGCAGTGCAATTGCTGCCTTGGCACTTATTGTTTGTACGCCTAACAGCAGGCTACGATTATGATGCTGATTGTGATTATTATTGCTTTGTTTGGCCAACATCAAACACTTTTTGCAATTTATTGATAACGAATAAAAAATAAGAAAAAAAAAAAAACAATGGCAGAAAGACATCTAACCCTAAGTGAATTTCTCCCTTTTTTTGTTATTGTATTCCCCCCTTTCATTGTTGCCATTTGGCTTTGGTTTTGGTAAGTGGATATATCATGAGAAATCACGCAATTTCCTTGGAAAACTGACTTTGATTTTTTACGACTTTTCTTGGCTTTATTTTCATTTTTTTTTCTCTTTATTTGGTCTAGTCTTTGGTTTTTATGTTGGCGAATTTGCGTTTTAGGCATTTCTGTGGGCGTGGCTATATGGTTTTATTGCGGCGACGGCGGCAACAAAACTTAAGGCGCAATTGTAGTTGAATGTAAATCTAAATGTTTTTTGGCTATCGGTTGGTTAAAATGGCTCAAACTTTTTCTTTTCTTGAGTGTGCCTGCGTGTCTGTGGGTGTATGTGAGTGTTTGGGATTTTCATGGTGCGTATACTTAATATTCAAGAATGCTAGAAAATGAAGGACACTTGGAATTGTAACCCAAATAAATAATATAAGTGCGTTTTATAAATCCTAACCGACAAAGAGAAATAAGAAAACAAAATAAGCAAAATGTTGATTTAAAATACTTTTTTTGTTTTTTAATATAAACAAGTAAATCAACCATTTTCAGTTTAATATGCAAACATAAAGATAAGTTAATATAATAGTTTATTTTAATAAACCTTTTTTTTATGTTATTTTTATAGTTCTTGTCCGTTTTTCTTATTACAATGGTCAATGATCATCTCTGTTATGTTAACATTGAAACTTAAGTTCTGTTAAACCTAGTTTTAGAAAATATCTAAATTGTTCTAGTATGGCCAAGTGTTAAATTTTGTTATATTTCAAACTGCGCAATAAAATCAAATACTATGTAAATAATTATGATGTAAAGTTTTATTGAAATTTGATTTGTATTTTTATTTACAGATTTACGCACAGCATTCGATCTATTAGACAGAAATCGTGACGGACGTGTTACAGCAAATGAACTACAGTTTATGCTCAAGAATCTTGGCATTAATGTGCGTGATGAAATCATACACGATCTCATACGTGAGGCCAGCCATTCAGGTGAGTTGGACATACAAACATATACATATACATATGTATATATTCACACATTGTTCACATACAAAGAAAAGTGGCCACTTTAGCTTAAGTTCTCGTGCTTAACCGCAAAACCTCTCAACTGTACATACGCAACAAGTTTGTGTAAACCTCTGGGAGGGCTAGGAGGCGTGTCTATGTCTATCGGTCTTTGTGTGCCCTTTAATAATTCATTTAATATAGCAATTTGTCAAAGCAATCAGTAAAAAGAAATGGTAATTACTTTCTTGAATCAACATTGTAAAATATTTAATAAAGTTTAATTCTTGAACACTAACAACAATATAATAAAAATAAACCCTTGGAAAATATACTAATTGACTTATTAGAGTAGCTTTAGTTGTTTCATAAAGATTATTTGAAAATATATATACGTATATATACTAAAGTAATAGATAGCTTATGCATTCCAAATAAAGTTGTGTTCATTGTGTGTTAAACCAAATTTCAGTTATTAACTTTATGAATTTCTATTTAAAAAAATTTCTTTATGTTTTTAAGTAAAAATACTTTTGAGATTTAACCTTAATTTTACCTTTTTTCTTAGTAATGTTAATTGAGGACCACCCTAATTTTTTTAATGTGGGTGTTTGCCTGCGACAAAGCAAATAAATTTAATCAGAGCTTTTCACCTTGCTGTGAAAAATTGTAGACAGAAACCCAAAACAATTTTCCAAAAATTCATTGGCAAATTGTTTACAAAAGAAGCAACTTCAATTAAATATTTACTTATTTTTCTGTATTATTTTTTTTTTTTTGTATTCTGCAATTTAACCTGTTATACAATCTGATGGAAAATCACAGCTCATCGGCAACGCCCAAACGCGGTGTAATGGTATTTTCTCAATCCGCATTAAGCCAATTTGTTACTGCTCTTTCCCGTTTTCTGTACTTTTTCTGTTGCTTTCTTTTTATTTAATTTACTCGTTAGGCAATGCAATTTTTATACCCTTGCAAAAAAAAATAAAAATAAATAAATGGGAGGAGCAAGCAACTCCGCCTATATAAAGTATCTATCTTATTTATATGGCGAGTGGAAAAAAATCTTGATATAAATAAATAAAATGAAGCTAAAGCTATTGCGAATGGCATAGTAATATTATTTAGCATATATAGATTACATCAATAATTATAGATTTCTATTTCTTTTTTAAATTTTCTATAATAAAATAACGTTTACCGTCAATCGAATAATTATATAATAAATAAAACCATATTGAATGCCATAATTGTGTTAAATTTTTAACAATTTCTAAGAAAAAACTATTATATATTTTCTTTCTTAATAATATAATAACTACTTAGTATTTTAATTAGCTGTTAGTTTTTTCATTCATCTAGTCTTTTATTAAGGACCTTTTGCCTTTTACTTCAGAATAAAAAAAACTCTTTCAATTCATTTGACTTTAAATGACTAATAAAAGTTTAATTTGTTATCTAAGCAAGAGTATACAAAATGCGGCATTATCAAAGCTTTCTTACGACCCTCCAGTTATTAAATAAAATTCTCTTGGACAAAGTTCTGTTGCTGGTTTTTATTCCGCTCTCCTCGCCCCTTTCAGCCACGTCTTTGCAACATTCTGAAGTCACTCTGTAAACGCATTTTATTAGTTTTGGTACCGAGCAATCAAATGGAGAAAAAATAAAGGGTATACCAAGACTTTTAAAATTAAATGTAATAAATACAGGTATATATATGTATATACATATATATCTGAGTAGAATATAACTTACTAGAGTTGTTTTCTTCAGTTAAGTTAAGATGGTAGATTTTATTTTGTATAGAGTATGTTTAAGTCGACGTATCTGAATTGACATGAAGGTTTTTACGTTATGTAGCAAAAAAAAAAAGCAGAGAGAAAAAGTGACAGTAGACAGAGGGCAGAGAGCAGAGATATGAGGTATGTTGATTATATATTTTTCTTTTCGCATATCAAAATTAAATTAATGCAGCCTAGCAGAAAATTGAATTTTCACATTAAAATGCAATTGATGTCTAGGCGAATACGTGCCCAACGACAGTAGGGAAAAACATTTATGAAAATGTGAAATGCATTATGTTAAGGATAATGACGGTGATGCTGTTACAGATGTTGCTTAACTTCATTTATATCCTCTTATGCTTGTCTACATACATATATAACAATAATGTTTTTTTTTTTTTTTGTTTTTATAATAGTGTTAATACTTTAAACCCTTAAACCATTATCATTGAAAGCAACAAACATTAAATAAATCATTTATCGCGTAAATACAACAAATTTCAACTGTGTCACGTACATTACATAACCAACATTTATCATATATAACAAAGTATATATATATATAGTGCTTAGTACGTACACACAGTGACTATGGACTATGACGGGCAACTGTTGCTGACAGCCCTCAAGAGACGAACGGGGGGTGGGCAGATGAGCGGTAAAAGGGCGAAAATTTTGATGACTGCCATAGCCAGATGAAACGTTGCAGGGCTCCAACCATTCATAGATACAACAAACATATGTCGTCTATATATGATTATATATAAAACAAAAAATACACACACAACACAGGCCGCGGCACGTAATCCCAAACGACAAAAAGAACAAAAGGACTTTATGCAAGCTTAAAAATATGTCCTTAAAATATGTTGCTAATTGAGTGTCTCACTCTTGCAAAATCTATTTCCAATTTTTTTTTTTTTCTAAACTTACATTTATCATTAAACTGAAGGAGTTTTAATAATCTATAGTATGTTGATCTGAGTTAAAAATACTAGATAAAAATATATAAGTTACATAAAAAGTATATTGCTTTAGTTAAAATCTTGAATATTATCTATATTTAGCTTCTACTTAATTATTAATTAATTTGTGTTAAGAAATATTTATGAAAGTTTGAAATTTTTAAAATTTTAATTTTATGATTTTCATATGAATTTATTTCTATAGCTCCATTTTTCTCTACAGATTTGTACAAAGTTAACGAAATGTCACAACTGAAGTAGAATTATTTATTGACATTCGATAAAATGCATTTTTCTGTCGCCGATATAAATATAAATTCTTTGTAAACTATATGACATTTCTTTCCACTTTAGTAGATAATCAAATCATGTGGAAAAAACAAACAACATTCTCACACTTTTTAACAGGACAAACATTTTGCTTTGTGTCTGCATTATCTCCCTCTCCCTTTGTCTCTCTCTCTTTCTCTTTGTCTTTTGCTATGTCTCTGTCACATTTTTTCTATTATCCTTTGTGCAAATATTTCTATCAAGCGAGGCAAACTGTTGAATGCTGCGTAAAGCGCGCACTTTATGGCTTCATTAACATTCCTAAGGTTTCAATGACACACCGAGAGAGGGGGAGAGAGAGAGAGAGAGAAAGAGAGATACAGACAAAGACACACTCAGTCATGGGGGGCAACATTAAGTAGGGGATAGAGTGGGCTCGGGGTTTTTGCTGCTAAGTGACCACCTGCCCGCGAAACCAATAAAAAAGAAAAAAAAAAATGAAAAAAAAGGCTCAGTACCACCTTTCCCCTCACCAGCATTCCATTGGCTCTTATTTATGCGTGTCTTTATGGCAAGGAGTCACCTCATTTGCCGGCCACACGCAACAGTTTCTCTTTGCTTCTTTCTCTTCTCATTCTTTATTATGGGTCCTTTTGTTGTTGTTGTTGTTTTATGACCCTACACCCGACTCCCGACACTTTCCTACTTGAGGTCAATTGTCGCTTAAGGAGCATAGGTAGCCAGCCAGGTCTTCTATGGTGTGGTCTATAGTTCTTCTTGTTTGTTGGATCGAAACGATGGCTATGGTTCATTTTTTATGTGCGATGACATTTTGTGCTAAAGGCAATTTAAAAATAATTGTTGCCTGCTTTTAGGAGCATGCAATTAATTTGTTCCACAAGTGAATTTGAGCTGACATTTTATTTTATGGTCACAGAGCCGCAATAGAAATAAATAGATGGCCGGCGCCCCAAAAAATAGAAATAGAATAAAATAACAAAAATAAAAACAAAAAAAATTTTACGACTAACTAAGCCTAAACCATAAATCAGTTGGTGTAATATTAAAACCAATGGGATAAGAGAAAAAAAATATTAGAAATCGAAAGGAACATAAATAAAATTTAATACCAACCGCTAATAATGGTTTATGATTTAATTCGAAAAAGAAAAAAAGAATTTTATTGAAAAACAATTTTTACAAATTTCACTTATTCATAAAAAAAGAGAGAATTTGGAAACCATTTTAAAGAGATATTAACTAGAGAATTGTTACTTTAATTGTTTTATTAAACTTAAGTTTTTTTATGTTTAATTATGGTAAAGAATAATTAAAAATGAATTGAAAACATGTTTAAATTATAGTAACAAATTAGATATACTTTTATCAATAATCTTTATGTAGCCGATGGCTTTTTGCCGGCCCCCTTTATGTTGGCGCCTTAAATACGCTCATTCAAATTACGTCCCTGTTTAAACACTTTGTGCAAATGCATTAGAAAATTTATCGGAATGTAAATAGATTTTGCGCTAACTTTTACAAACACATACATAATTGCAATGTGCCCAGGCCATTAAATTTATAATTGCTTGTTGGTGTTGCCAGTGTCAAAGCCAGGCGCCTATTCAATATTTTGTGGCCAGTGTGTTTATGTACAAAATTTGATTGCATTGACTTTGTGTTTGGGTGTGCTTTCACCACAGTTCAAATGCACACAGTAATTTCCAATCCTCCTTTTCCCAACTAATGGTTAGATGTGTCTCCTTGCTCGAACTGAAATCTGTCTTCATTTTCATTGAAATTGAAATTGCCTTTGTGCATTGAATTGCTCAAAGCGAAACTTTGAAGTCTCAAATTTAACATCTAATCAAATCAGCTGCGGTCATGGAAATTTACATAACAAATGATCAATTTCAACTTGAACTCACATTAAAATCAACTTAAAATGCCACCAAATAAATGCAAAAGGAATTTTCGGTCAAAGCGAAAAAGTAATACCAAAAAAAAAAAAGGGAGAGAAAAAATGCAGACCAAGTGAAATGGAAATTAAAAAAATAACAATTCAAACACGCTCTGTTAAAGATGTCATATCGATATACCCTGTAATAAATAGTTTTATAGCTTAAAGTAAAAAATAATCTATTATTTAAAGGATTTCTATGAACAAAATTCAATATTTTCTCTATTTCTTTTATAAAATGCCCAAATTTTTATTTATAATCCTTAAAAATCACGTTAACTAAAAAGGTTGACAATAGTAGAGGGTATAAAATAAAAGAATATAAAAAGAAAAAGCAAAAAAAAAAGAAAAGGAACATTAGGCAAAGCCAAAGCAAAGCTCTAGGAAATATAATCAGATTCGACCTCGAAAAAAAATCAATTCTTTGAGAAAATAAAATTAAAAAACCACTTCACAAAATAAAGAGGGAAAATAAATTGAGAGATTTTCTCTCATTATAAAAAAAAACTATTAATTAATTTTCAATGCAAGTGCACTTTACTAACTAATTGATATGTAAAATAATGCCACCTTTCATTATAAATATTTATTTAATATGCCATTTAATGAGATAAGACTTTTTAGTGGTAAAAAAAAACTTTAAAAAGGGCAACAATTTAATATGTTAAAGTTTTTATTTTATGCAGTCCATTGTACTTTTTTGTTCTGTTTGAATAAAAAAAAGTTAAACAACATTCAAGGACTCACATTAAATATGCAACTAACAAAAGATGCAATAATGTAAGCAAAGAACTAGAAAGCCTTTATTTAATATGTTTTAAACTGGAAATCAAGGCTAAAAGACTTACAATTAGTGAACTTAATTTGTGCAAATTTTGTGCAAACTATTGCCCAATTTTTGTGGTTTTTGGCCAAGTGCAATTTGTGTTGATTTAAGGCAAAATTACCAAATGCAAGTAAACATTTAATTAATGGGCAAGTGTGCCAAGTGAGTGTGAATATGTTAGTGTGTGTGTTTGCGAGGTAATTTATTTTGCACCAATCCACACACACACACACATATTATGTATATATATATATATATTATATGGTCATAGACAGGAGCTCAGCGTTTATTGCATGTTTTACAAGCAAAATGTAGCCAAATTACACAAGCTCAAAGTAAAAGAGAGAAAGAGAGAGAAAAAATAAAGCAGAAAGTATATAAAAGTAAAAGGCGGTGAGGGAGGAGAATGGCAGAGTTTACCTGTCCCAAGCAACAATCAAAAACAAGCGCACACACACACACACAGCGTTTTCTGTGGCCTCACTGTTGGCTGTGGCTTCCGTTTCCGCTACCATGAGGTCAGCAGCAACAACAGAAGGAGAAGGTGGAGCAGCAGCAGCTCTAGGTACATTTGCCAATAATTGATTGCATTTTGGCATGAAGTTGTTGTCCTTCCTTCTCTTTGGCTTCTGCAACAAAAAGGCAAAAGGGGTTGCGGTGGTAGAAGAAAAAGCAGCAAAATGCATTGACAGCTGCAATTGCCATTTGTTATGGCTTGCACAAAAGGATGTCGTTGCTCGTTGCCCTAAAGAAAAGCTCTTAAGCACTTAATTTACTAAGGAAACGCCTTAAGAGTAAGAATTAAAACCATGAAAATTTTCATGATTTAAGCTTGAAGAGTTTATGTTAGATTTTCCATCTTATAGCCATCGATCAACGACCAAGATTTTCACTTGCAGGCCAAGTTAACAAACTCATACTCATTTTCATTCTTAACGAGCCAAGATAAGGAAAATATATAGGATTTAGGATATTCACTCGCAGTTGACAACGAGATGAAAAATAAAGGCAAATTATTAGATTTAGTCGACGACTTTTAAATATCCTTTAAGAAAAAAGTAAAAAAAATTAACTGTAAATTGTCTTATGTTTAAGCGTACAATCTTTGCTAGAGGATATATATAAACCAGGTCCCAAGGGGCAATTTCTATTTAATACCTCCAAAAAAAAAATCATTATAAAAGAAACCAAACACAGCTTAATAATCTATTCGTATTAAAAATAAAATGGCTAAAGGATTCTAAATTTTAAATTTGTTAATCGATGTATTCCTTTATCTTTTGTATACATTTTGAAGATCTTAATATACCCTTTAACCCCATGGATAAAGGATATAAATATATATATGTATCTATATATACAGAGATATGCATAAACAGTCAGGCTTTTTCTTGTTTTTTTTTTTTTTGCGCCACTCAGGCAAATGGCACTGACAACGTCATGACAATGGCAACGACAACGCCAACACAACAGCAGCAGCAGTGATGCCATTTTCATTATCCTTGGACTTGTCCTTCTTTTCGTGTTGTTTTCCTTTTCTTTTCTTTTTTTTGTGCTTTCTTTGGCAGACAGGCATTTCTTGTTGTCCCACTACAATGATAATGTGTATTGCAGTAGGCAAACATTTTGTTTTGTATTAAAAAGAAAAAAGGAAAAAAAAATGTTTAAGAGAAAACTACAAAAAGACAAAAAATCAAGATAGCAGCAAAACCTTTTAAAAAAAAAAACCTCAACGAAACTTGGTTACTCTAAGTCATAGAATAGTACAATAAAATAATTACTTAAACTGTAGAATGCCAATTTAATAAATAAAAGTACTTTTTAATATCAATTTTATATAGTTATCGAACCAAAATTCAAAGCAAGTCAATTTTCACTTGTTTTTGTTTTACAAAAGTTAAATATTTCTAGGTAAAAATTGAAATTTAATTCAATGATTTAAATCATTTATATAAAACATACTATTCTATGCAAAATCTCAATTTAAAACAATTATGCATGCGAATGCTTCCAATTCTTCCATTTTCAGTTGTTCCTATTTTATTAAATTTAAATTAAATATTTCCTGATTAAAATTGAACCTTAATTCAATGATTTTGATTAATTAATTTTAATTAAACTAACTGACTGATATTTTTAATATGATGATGTTCATAATATACCCTTACTCTTAAGGGTATTAAAAAATGACATTGCCGGAAAAGTCCATGTTTAGTTGGAGGCTTAAGTAGACCTCAAGCCTAAGTCAAGCATATGAACTAAAAGAGCGCTAAGCACAAATGAAAATATTTTTTAAGCAGCAGTGGCAACAACACACACGCACACACATATACACACACACACACACACACACACACACACACACACACACACACACACAGAGAAATGTCACACAGATGTCAACAGCAACAGCAAAACTAGCAGCAAATAGACAAAGTGCTCTTCGGGGAAACAACTGAGAGTCTAACTGATGATGAGAAGAATGGCGATGATGGTGATGATGGTGATGAGAACTAGGATGTACATGAGAGTAACAATGAGTATAGGAATAGTCAGGGGCAGGGGCAGAATATAGAAAATGCGAAACATATGAGCAAATAAACAAACACTCGGCTCAGTTTGGCTTGACAAAGCTTTAATGATGAAATAATATTTGTTTGTGATAAGTCAACAATAAATGTCCCATCTGGCATTGAGTGGAATCCGTTGAATGTCATATAAATTGTCGCCTCAAATGTGATTATGTGGTAGTATCGACTTTAATTGATATGAATTGATTTGATTTGATGACCTTTGACTTGGCCATCGAATGCATAACATAGAAAAGTATTTGTATACATATTATAAATCATTTAATGGTTATCTGAGCTAGTTTCATTCATCAAGTCATATTATAGTTAGTTTTCTTTTGGGTTTTCTTTTTCCTAAATAATATCGAAACGAAACCCATAGAAAAACTTTTTTGATCATGGTAACTATTTATGAATATATTTCGATTGCATTCTTCTACTTTTGGCTACCAACAAATCTGAACTAAAGTGTTTTTTTTTTTTTTTTTTCTTTGGCTTCTACATTTTGCCCTTGGCATTGGCAAATCCCTTTTATACTTTTTCCGGTTGCCAAGGTCATCAATGCCAAATAAAACTTGGCCAGTTTATAATTTTATGAAAATTACCTGATTTCTAGTGATTACTTCGGTTATTTGGTTATCCCTTAATATTACCTTGGCAACGTTATATTTTCTTTTTTGAGTAAACTTTCCAGCCAGCCAACAAGTAGGGAAAACAAAGTTTATAACCAAAAATCTTTTGAGCAAGGACATCGCAACAGGAATTGGTATTTGGAATGTTACGTATGCGCCACCACATTTTCACAAGGCGATTAAAAATGATTTACAAACTTTTATTTTAACGGCGAAATTTATGCGAGCAAAGATTATTGCTGAATTTAACTTCATTTTTATTCCACTTTTCAAGAAACACACACACACCCATATTTTTTCTATCACATTTTCCTTTACGTTTTTCTTTCGACTTTTCTTCTTATTTTTTTGCGAAGGTCAAGGTTGGTTGTTGTTGCTGTTGCCGGAAGACGCGCAAAAGCCAAAGCTAAAGCCAAAGCCAGAGTCAGAGGACGCCATATATCTAGGTTTAATTATAAAAGTTTTCCCAGTCGACCAGGACAAACATAGAGGCAGAACCAGTCGAGGGGAGGCGGACAAAAAAAAAAAAAAAACTTGATTTTAGCTAAAGGAATGAATGCTAATGTAGATATACCTAGAAATGTTTGCTTTTGACAAAAGCCAACTAGCTCAAAGAGCTCCTGCTGTTAATATAAAAAATGAAAACACATTCCTAGATAAAATCGAGTGTATTATATTCTCTGTACCAACTAACGATACCGAAAAACGAAAGAGAAAACTTAATTAAATGAAATTCGTATAAACTGAAATCAAAAGATTTTATATTAAAGCAAAGATTGCTATAAAATAAAAATACGTTCTTCGCTTGTTAAATGTTTGAGTTTAACAATTCTCTTAATGTCAGTGCTGGTTACCATTTCGATCGTTTGTTGTTTATATTGCAACTCTGTTAACTTGGCCTACTCAAAACCTTTGCTATTATTCAAACTGGTCTGTTATTTTTTTTTTTTAAAGAAAATAAAATTCAATACCAGTTTCTCTTGACAAGTTTACAAGAATTTCAATCCACATGATGTTGAGATTTGTTTTCTTTTAAACTGAACAGCAAATATTATGAATGATTGATTTGCCTTTCAAATCGACCTTTTGTTATGTTATTCATTTTTTAATTTTGAATTCTTTTTAAAGGTAATGGCTTAATCAACGAGGCAGAATTCTTGCAATGGGTTGGCAGGATTCAAGCATTGCGGGATGAACAGCAGCAACACGAGGATAATGCCAGCAGCAATAGCAGCAGCAGCAGCAGCAAACCAACAGATGAGGCCGATGATGTCACTGAAGATTTAATAGCTGCATTTAGGTATGCTTAATTGTTATTGAATTTAAAAAATTAGAAATTCTTTTACTCTTAATTTTAATAAATTTGTGTAGAGTATTTGATCGTGATGGCAATGGTTTTATAACGCGCGATGAGCTACAAACCGCCATGGAAATGATTGGCGAGCCATTAAACGAACAGCAATTGGAGCAGCTGTTGGCCATTGCCGATTTGGATCAGGATGGTCGCATCAATTATGAGGGTAAGTGCAGCACTCTGTGGCATCAATATCAGACAAAGGACATTGCTGACGCAGGCGCCTTTAAGGCCAGTCGTGAATTTTTGTGTGTGTTTTTTTTTTTTTTTGTTTTGGTATCAAGGCCATCTTATATAAAAACCGCACAAAAACCGTTGGCGTTAATCAAGCCATAGCATAAAATATAACCTTGCGACAATATTTGTCAGTAACTTTCACTCATAAATCAGCTAGACAAATACTTGTACATTGAGAGCAATGACAACTGTATGGCCAAAAGACAAGTTTAATAACCCCAACGATAGGGCAAAACGACAGACGATGTCGACTACGGGTCTATGTGGTGTACATGAATGGCATCGTAACGCCAACACACTTTATTATATGTATGTATGTATGTGAGGGCATGTTTATTTGTTTGTTTACTCGTTCAAGTTTTTGTTTTTTAAATGAACTCCTTACGATATGCGATATATTGTAGGATTATATACGTTGGTGGTGTTTTAGGTCAACCAAAGTCCTTGCAAAAAGCGAATGAGTGACGAAATCAAATGTTAACGCCCACCCAAATGAATTCAACAATTTTTCCTAGACACAAATCGATTCAAATTTATGGATTTGACCTACTATGTTTAAGGATTGCATAGTTGATATTATAAGATGAACAAACAAAATATTCTAAAACTCAAATTCTATTTAAAATTAAAATTATTTATTATTATTAATATTTGAGTTTTTAAAGATGAAAAATAGAATGGAATTTTTAATGATATAAAAATCATTTGAAATATATCTTAAAAAACATTGTAGAATGTATTTTTCCTAGATCCGTTTTGTTTCTTAATAGATTACTTTTGGCATTTTAATGCATTTTTCTAAATTGATCAATGTATTAAAGTTGATTGAAACGTACTTATTACACTGCCACTCTCTGACTGAACCATTTTATTTTTATTGAGAAGAAAAAGAAGAAGAGAAAACTAAAAAGAAAGCCAGCAACTAAAATGATATTGAAGTGCTGCAGTAGACATTTTGATAACACCATGTCCTGACCATCCTGACACTAACCGTAACAAGAGGAGAGTAAAAGGGGAGAGCGGGAGATGGGCTTTATGAGCAATTCTTTAACAGCTTAAATGTTGAAAGGTTTGCTTTCGCCTCTGGGCATCAATGTGGTATACGAGTTGCCAGTTGCCTCGGCACATTTGTTGCAATGTCAGCAAAATAACAAACAGAAAAAAACTGAGTACCCGCACTTGCCGCTTTATGCCTGCCAATGCCGGTGTAAAGTAAATAAAGTAAATACCAACAACAACAACAGCAAGAACAAAATGAGTAAATAAATTGCAGATGCCAGCAAACAAATGGAAAAAAAATGAGGATGGGTTCTTGGTAAGAAAGGGAGGAGGTCAAAGTGCCTGGCATGTCGATGCGTTACAAGGTCAAAGTATCAACTAGCAAAAGCGATAGCATATGAACCTAATGATATAGACAGAGTGAAGAATCCACGCACACACACACACACACACACACACAAGAAAAAGTCGCCCAACTTGCCAAAGACAAAGCCCAACACACACAGAGAGAGAGCCAAACATGGGGGCTTAGAGTACGCACTTGTATGGTTATATATATGTATGTACATATGTGTGTGTATGTGTGTGTGCATGTCACTGTATTAGTTCAAGTTTAGTAAAAACAATTTAATGCCTCGCCAGGGAATTTCTTTATTATTGTTGTCCTTTTTATGCCAGTTCAAAGAAAGGACAACTACGTGAAAAGCGGGCATGGTCAACTAAACACGATAGAAAAAATATATAAAAAAAAAACTCCAGCATTTACTTAAAATATAGTTATGAAAGAAGTCTGATAAAATGAAAAATTAAAGTCGCAATAAACTTTAAAGTGGTTATATTAATTATATGCGAACAATTGAACAATCAATCTGTGACTCAAACGGAAACGGAAATGACTCTAACAGCATGGGGAAAATGGCTGTTGCACTAGACAATATATTGCAGTAAAATGTGTAAAATTGATTCTACTAAATTTTACTCATTGATGTGAAAGAAAGAGAGATACAGAGTGAAATTTGAAAGAAAGAAGGATAGCCCTTTATTGCACAATATTTACTGGCTATTTAAATAATAAATTTTTATTAAACAGTCCAAGAAATCGGTTAAATTCTCACCAATTGAAGTGTAATAAAAATCTAAGGTGGACAAATAAGAGTGAATATCACATTTAAATTAAAACTTATTTAAATTTATGTTAATGCATAGGAAACTCTACATTATGAAGGTTAAATTAATGTTGTCTTTAGATACTGTTTATATATAAACTTACCTTTCTTACGCCTTATCCACAAATTGCATTTAATGGACTCTTCATATTTTGTTCTTCTTTTTCAATTACAGAATTCACGAGACTTTTGCTCTAAGCACCTGGAAAATGAGAAATGGTCAACAAAAAAGAAAACAATTAAAAAATGGCATAATAAAAAAAACAAACAAAGGAATAACAACAACTTAACAAAAATATAATTATTAAGCTATTATGAATATACTCAGACACAAAAGAGAAAGAAACGAAAACTAAAAAAAAAAAACACAATTACTAAATGTTTTATACAACAATGAAATAATATTTAAAAAAAAAAAAACAAGGAAAAAAGGGGAATGAAACCCTCATAGGCAAGGGAAAATGTGCAAGGACCTGTTCACTTAGCGTTGGACACTCATATAAGCCCACAAACACACACACACAAAACCGCAACCATAAAAACACACACACGCGCACCTACACACACATACATATTTATGCATATGTAAATTAGTTTTTTAAGAGATCTTTAAAAAATATATATATATTCAATTTTGTGTTTTTTTTTTTTGAATATTTTGGCAAATATTTTTGTAGAGCAAAAATATATAAAATAAATGTTTCATATAGACCGCATGCATACATACAAGAAGCATACATAACTACATCATATATATATACATACATAGAAATATATATATATATATATATATTTATGCATATTCGGATAAGTCTGAACGCGTGAGTGATATTGTGTTTAGGATACAAAAATCTAAAAAAAAAATGAGCATATGCAAATTAAATTAAAGGAATACCAAATCTTTGGCAGAGTAATTAACAAAATTCTTACATACATAAATACACATATACATATATATGTATATGTATAAATAAATATATATATATATATAAATATATATATATATATACATATATATATATATATATTTGCAGATATATATTTGGATTTGTATCTTAAACAGAATAGTTATTTGAATGCTTTAACTGTATGCAAATCAAAAATAAAATATGTTTCAAAATCAAAAATTAAAAACAGAAATAAGAGCAAATAAATGTTAACAATATATATATATATATATACATATACATATATGTATATATGTATATGTAAACAAACATAAAAAACAATACAACAACAAAAAAAACTTTGTAAATCTAAGAAATATTAAATAAAAGTACATTTCAATTTTGTTATTTCGGCAAATTGCAGAAATGTAAAACATAAATGAAATAAAATACATATGATATAAATATATATACACATACATATATACATGAACATATATTTAATGTCAATACGCGTATATACATATGTTGAATGTTATGTGAATGAAAATATATATAAAATATAAAATTTTAAATCAATTACACAACTTGGAGAATCAAGAGAAGGCCCAATTAAAAATAAAGGGTGCAACAAAATGAGTAGATATTGTATGTGCCTCTATATCTACTTAGTACCTAAATAACGTTATTTTCATATACAATCAGTTTTAGTATCTGGTCAGATTATATTTAACAATGAGTTCCAATCAGATCTGCAAAAAAGAGCTCCATTAAAACTTTATTATAAAAATTGTTCACTAGTTATTTGAGTTTGAATTGAAACCAAACGAATTGTCCTTTTTTTTTTTTTGCAGCCCTGCTTCCGGTAAAGAAACACAATTAAGTGGCAACTCCCTTAAAATTTTTTTCTCTTATTTTGCTAGTCTTTTTTTATACATAAATATATTAAATGAAATATTGAATCTGGGCAAAGTGATTGGGTTCAATTTATCGTAATCGTAAAATATTAGATAATAAAATTTTGTTTTCATTTTATCAAAAGTCCATTACATTGCCGTCCCAGCTTGGCCATTGTCAGAAATGTACTCATATATAAGAGCGGTTTCAAAAATTAGTTCACACATCTTGTTGCACACTTTGGTTTTGAAATAAAACAAAAGAAGGCCCAAAAGAAACCTAAAAGAAAATCAGAACTAAGGTACAAACAAACAAATAGATGAAAATGGAATTACATACATGGAAATGGAATTTTTACCACAGTAAAAGGAAAACAAAATTTTTGTATGGTATTTACAACACTGGTTGAAATTGTTGCAAAAACGTTAAAAGGAGCGAGCGCAAAATTAAAAAAAAATAAATAACAAACTAAAATTCTATTATTACCCTATATATATTTCTACATATATGTATAACTCAAAAGTAGTTTTTTAATGACTTCTAAATGTGCTTAAAAACTTTATGCAGGACTATAATACCTACAAAATATAAATACTATCTATACATACATATATATACATATATATATATATATATATATATATATATATATATATATATATATATATATATATATATATATATATATATATATATATACAAGTACTTACTTACTTATATACCTAACTAAATACGATACATTATAATATTGTTGTTTACGTTGAAATTTGGAAAAAAGATAAATTACTTAATACTACTTCTATATATATATATATATATAACACAGAGAAAACCCTAAGACATTATCTATATATCTATATCGAAATGGTAGATATATATTTCATTTTAAGTATTAATTATTTCATAATTTATAATTGTGCGATGGCAAATGGCAGTAGACAGAATCGGAAACGATATAATAATATTAATAATAAATAAACCAAACCACAAAACGCTCAACGTATTTATTATTTTATATAAATTTATTTCATATCAAAGTCGGGCTCCTCCATTCATTGTGCAAAATAATTTACAGATGATGACGAAAACTATGAATGATCCATAAAATACCATAAAGAAGAATATATTATCAATTTTCAGGTTTATTTATTTATTTTATTTTCGTTAACAAGCTGCGTAAATTTATTTTAAATCCGGAAAATAAAGAAATATATTTCAGGGTTTCTTTTGATAATTTGAAAGCAAAAGATTTTCTTTGTGTTTTAAAAAATTTTATTAATCAAGATGGCTTAGTTTTTTATATTATGATTACTTTTTTTCAATTTTATTTCCAAAGTAGGCTACTGATTTCAATCACGTCACATTTCCGAATGCTTTAAACTAGTTGTATTGTGTTGTTCGAACAGACAACATTTCTAAATTTACCGCTGTGCTTAAACAACGTGTGTATATTTAAAGGAGTAACGTTAAATAATTATAAACAGAAACAAAAATAAAATGAGTGACCCAGACAAGGTAGTAAGTTAATATATTAAATAAAATGAATTATTTTATATTTTTGTGCGAAGGAATAATGGGCATTATTCGACGGTCGGTTTGCATTTCTTTAGTCGATTCCCAAAGTCTGCGTCACTCCGGCGGTTGAGACTTCCCCACGTCGGCGTCACTAAAAAAAACAATGCTTCGATTGTGGCGCTGTAAAACTCACTGTAGAGAAAGAAAAAAACATCTGAAATTTGTATATTTAATAATTTCTGGTAACTGTTCTCTATTTAACAGGTATCCAACGATGAAGGTCAGCCCGAGGGTGAGAAATACGACGATGTAAGTCAAAGTGATTTTCTTTTTCGTTTCTCGATATCACAATTTTCTTTTTGGCAGGAGCCTGACGAGTCACTGGGTGAACGCGTCTGGGGATTAAATGAAATGTTTCCAGAATCCGTACGCAATGCCGCCGGTGCTGTATCAAGTGCCACTGCTAAGGGCATTAGCACTCTTTATACATTCACATGCAACGCATCCTGGATATTCTTCACTACTTCTATTATATTATTTGCTCCAGTGATTTTTGAAACGGAACGTGCTCAAATGGAGGAACTTCATAAATCGCAGCAGAAGCAAGTGCTCCTCGGGCCTGGTAGTGCAATGGTTCCAACCGGACCGCCCGCTAATTTGCCATTGATTCGTTAATTATACAAATATCCCAAGTTCAGTTTCCGTTAATCAAAACACATTTTAGAAAAATATTATTGAATCGATGCATCAAAAACACAATCCTCAAACTACATAAATCTCGGGATACTGAGACGAGTGCCTCAAATTAATTACGTCATCTTACCAAAACAAAAAAAACTGGATTAATGCACTTGACGATTATGGATGGACTATATGGATAGATATGTACATATATAAATATATATCGGGTATAAAAAAGCACAATTACAATATAAACATTTTATTAAAGGCAATGTTTATAAGTTGATTTTTTTGTTTTATTATAATCCTGTATTGTCTCTTTTTTCGATGATCTTAAAGTATGTTCAGCTATAATCGGTAGATATCTGTACCATAATACTTTACACTAATCTCCATCCCCGTTACTTGATATCAAAAATAAAGATTATAAAGGCTATCGGAGTCTTATAATTTTCCATTCAGCATGAAATTGCGCTTGTACTTGTAATTTAAACAATTTTATCAGCTCCACAGAACTATTCTCATATTATTAAACTGAAGAAATCGTGCTGTTTGATTTAGTTTCCATTTTTCAAATATCTGGGCCGTTTACCTCGGTAATTTTAAGAATTTTCCAAGCGTTTTCTAAGAGCATTTCACCTAACTTTTAACCGATAGAATATCGTGGCTTCACTTTTTATAGCATTTTGAACATTGAAACAAAATGTTACAATATTTAAGTTAAAAAATTTCCCAAACAATATAAAAAACCTCGATACGGTCGAAGTTTCTATACCCTTGGAAGCTTCCTACAGCAGTTTAGTTTAACGCCAAATCCGGTTGAATATTATGCTAATAATATGTAAAATATTTTTATGACAACTATATAAAAGTATATAAAACCAATAAAAACTAAATTTTGTGTCTATAGTTTCTAAAAAAAAAAATTTCTTAATGCTAAAACCTTTTCCATTTTGTATAATGATAAATTTATATATGATATAAACCGATATTGCTTAAACTAGTTCAATTTGTTTAAATGTATTTCTAAATATCATACACTGGCGGTCATGAAATCCGCACCACTCCGAAATTTCATTTTTTTTTTTTAATTTTTCAGAGAAAAGTAAAAGAACAAGATTTCTTTAGTAATAATAATAAAATATACTTAAAAGATGAGGTGCTGGCGCCAAAAATTTATTTCTATAGCACGAATATCCTTGATTTTTGCCTCAAAGGAAAATTTAGAGAAACTAAGAAAAAGGGTAATCTAAAAGAACAAAAATTTATGGAGTTTAGATTGGACTTAATAATTCTTACTCATTTTTTTATTTGATAAGTGATAATAGGTGAAAAATAAAAAAAATGCTAATATGGCGTCACGCCCCCTTTAGCCTTTATAACCGCCATTATTCTTGACGGCATTGAGGCAACAAGGACTTGCCGAGTATCCTGAGTAATAACGTTATACCAAACATTTTCTAAGGCCGAAATTAGCTATAAATTATTTTGTGGTTTCTGTTCAGCCACTTTTCGCTTCATTTCGAGCCACAGATGCTCAATCTGGTTTAGGTCAGGCGAATTTCCCGGCGAAGTCAGGTGTGAAATTCCCAAGTCCTCAAACTCTTTTTTTTAACGAAAAATAAAACTATTTTTTTAATATTTTGTTAGTAATTTCATGTTTAGAAAAGATGAAGGAAATAAAAATATAACTGGCAGAATTGCCTCCGACAGTTGCAGTTTGTACGCCGATTTTCCGCAGAACAATATAAGGATAATTGTATTGTATAAAGTGTGAAGTTTCCACAGAGCCAGATAATCTGGGGATGGTCCATTACACTTTTTAAATGGAGCTGTGGAGGGAAGAGATGTGGGCAACTGATAAAGAAGTTTTTGGTACCAGCAATAGAAATGCATTTGTCGTATAGTTACAATGCAATTTTCCAGAACGACTCTGCGACATGCCCACGAGGCAAATCTGTTAGTAATATTTTTTTTTCATTTCGTTCATCTTTTCTAAACATGAAATTACTAACAAAATATTAAAAAAATAGTTTTATTTTTCGTTAAACAAAAGAGTTTGAGGACTTGGGAATTTCACACCTGACTTCGCCGGGAAATTCGCCTGACCTAAACCAGATTGAGCATCTGTGGCTCGAAATGAAGCGAAAAGTGGCTGAACAGAAACCACAAAATAATTTATAGCTAATTTCGGCCTTAGAAAATGTTTGGTATAACGTTATTACTCAGGATACTCGGCAAGTCCTTGTTGCCTCAATGACGTCAAGAATAATGGCGGTTATAAAGGCTAAAGGGGGCGTGACGCCATATTAGCATTTTTTTTATTTTTCACCTATAATCACTTATCAAATAAAAAAATGAGTAAGAATTATTAAGTCCAATCTAAACTCCATAAATTTTTGTTCTTTTAGATTACCCTTTTTCTTAGTTTCTCTAAATTTTCCTTTGAGGCAAAAATCAAGGATATTCGTGCTATAGAAATAAATTTTTGGCGCCAGCACCTCATCTTTTAAGTATATTTTATTATTATTACTAAAGAAATATTGTTCTTTTACTTTTCTTTGAAAAATTTAAAAAAAAAAAACCAGAAAATTCGGAGTGGTGCGGTTTTCATGACCGCCAGTGTACTTGGCAACACAGTGCTGGACCGATTGATTGAATAGAAGCTATATGATATAGTCATACGACTTAGCCGAATTGCATTAGCTTTTAAACTGAGAGACTAGTTTGCGTTGATCCAAACAAACGGACATACGAACAGACAGACATATACTGACATGACTTTTTTTTATATATTTTGCTAGTCAAGAATATATACATTTGAATATGTATATATATCTAAATAGTTGCACAAAGAGATAATTGCAAGTTTCTGATAATAAATTAAATAATTATACTATATAATATACAATTATAACAAGAGTATAAAAATCGTAAAAAAAAAAAAATATGTAAATAAAATATATAGAAATTTATATTTATGGAAATTTATTCCATGTTAAACGATTAACTCCATTAAACCAAGCGAGAGGCATTGAATCAGTCTCGCAATAGCATGCTATCTCTTTTCCATTCGAATGAATATAATATATAATAATTAATACACGTACAACATGTTTTTTGTTTTTTTTTTTTTTTTTTGCAATGGAATTCAATACATTTTTAATATTGTATCTAGAGAATATGTGTTAACACGATAAGTATAGTAGCATTATTATAATTGCCCAGACCAAATGGATGGATGGGATCCGTGTCAATGAAAATGGAAAATGTTGTTTTTCGTGATTTTTCTTTTCTTTTCTTTCTTTGTGTAAACGTGGGCGCATCGTCGTTCGTCCGTGTCGGTTGGGCGATGCTTTTCTTTTTATCGGATTTTCATTGCAAATGAATGATGTTGTTGTTGGTTTTCTTATTTTGTTTTTGATTATGATAAATATATATGTTGTATATTCTAAGCTTGAGTAAGATAAGTTTATATATATTTTATATTTTCTTTTTTTTTTTTCGTGTTTTGTGTGTTTTGTTTTTCGCTTTCTTGTTTCATTTTTTATATGGAATATGAATGCATTTAAGTTAAAGATTGAAGGAGAGGAGATTGGATTGGGTTGGGTTCGGTTTTGTGTTAAAGGACAGAGAAGAGTGCCGGAGACACGATGCCACCGTCGTTTTCTTAGTTACCAGCATTATTCGATAGCTGGCCGGGCACGGAGAACTGCGGTCGGAAATTGGCAAAATTGCCAGCCGGTCCGCCCGTAAATGCCGGCAAAGTGGTACCCTGGAAACCGGATGGGAATTGTGCCATCAATTGTGCTGAAAATGTAAATAAATGAATTTAATTAATCATATTGATTATTAATTCCGAATTTCAATAACTTACCTGCATTGGAGGCATTGCCAGCGGTGGCTGCCAAACGTGATAAAATTGATCGCTCGGACATTTGCAGACGCTGAGCCACAGGCGGAATGCGTGCCAATGTCGCTGGTAGACGGGATACATCGCTCTTCATATCGGATAATAGTTCCTCCAGCTGATTGAGCACCTTATGGAGTACAGCATTAGCTGGTTTATTACCAGCCAAAGATTCCTTGCTAAGATGCTGATGCGATTCAGCCAGGCATTCGACCTCGGCAAATCGAGCATTAAGCGACATAGCCGGATGGCTAGGATCCTGTGCTAGATTCAAGAAGGCAGCGCGTCTCAATTGCTCCTCAATTACCAGGGCCTGTTCCAGAAGCTTGAAGCGTCTGGCCAGAAATTTGTTTTTAATCTCCAGAAAATTGCCCTTACCTACATCCATTTTGAAGGGTTCATTGATAATGGCAAATCGGATATCATTCTGTATATCCTGCCAGCGTCCATAACCATGGGTAACAATGCCAGCCAATAGCCAATAATCGTGACGACGATGCCAAATCTCGTATTCCCGTCCGGGAACGGCTGCCTTCTCCTCGTTCAGCCAAAGGGTGTGAAGTTCGGTGAAGCCACCGTCGGCTATGTTGAACATAAATTTACGCTTAAGCACCTCCAAACTATCCTCAACCAATTTGCCAGAAGTTGTGGATGCATTCGCTCCGGCAGCAGTCACAACTGCGGTAACAGCTTTCTGATCCTTGGGTGAGCTGGCACTTGGCTTTTCTAATTCGCCATCTTCTTTGACAATCATCACATCGTCATCATCATCATCAATAATCGTTGTCGGTTTCTTATCCTCGATCGGAGGTGTTGGCTTCTCTTTGTCATCCTTTTCTTTATCGGTCTCCTCCTTGGCTGTTACCTTGGTGGCTGCGGCTGCAGTAGCTCCTTCCTCTTTGGGTTCAGCCTTGGCATTTTCTGATTTACCTTCTGCTTCTGATTTAATGTCTCCTCCAGCAGCGGCTCCTGCATCAGAATCTAACTCTTTTTTAACATCGGCAGACGGCTTCTTGTCCTCACCGTCTGCTGCCTCTGACTGCTCTTGTTTGGGCTCAGCTGACTTTTCAGGTGAACTCTTATCCTTCTCTTTATCCTTTTCTTTATCCTTATCCTTGTCTTTGTCCTCTCCCTTCTCTGAAGCAGGAGCTGGACTTGGTGCAGCACTAGTAGCCGGTGTGGCACTATTACTAGTGGTGGCACTTTTATCCACTTCTGTGGCAGGCTTAACTGCCGCTGGAGCAGCTTCTGCAGCAGCTGCCGTTTCCGCCTTGGTCAATGCACGAACCGGTTCACATGGTTTCAAGATAAGCTCCGGCATGCTATAGTATCCATTGATGTGCTCAAATTCCTGCACCTTCTTCCGAATTAGAGACATAACACCAATACGTGTGAGGACATGCTGACGGGATAAACCCTCACGTGGTACACCATCGGCAAAGGTTTCCGCATTATCCGCTCCGGGCTCACACAAATGACGCATAAATAGCGAAACGTAGGCCTTGAAATTTCTTTCAGATTTGCCACGCAAATCCCTAACCAACCACTGCGAATTGAAGGCATCCTGAGGTGGCATTCCATAACGCATAATGGCATTGAGGAAACTCTTCCTTTGTCGTGCATTAAATCCAAGTACTTCGATATTTCCACCCACACGTGCCAATAGAGGTGGAAGGGGACGATCATCACGTCGTTCCATACGTCGCTTGGCCTTACGTTCGCCGCCATTTTGCTCATCAAAGTCATCATCGCCACCATCCTCATCCGAACCGGCCGAATACTCTGAATTGTATTCACTGCCATTATCCTGCCAATTGGAATCATCACGTGCTGTATCGGTGGCCACAACGCCGCCATCCGTGTAATTCACTTGTTTCCGTACACGTTTACCCTTGCCCAGGCTACGGCCCACATCCTCCTGATGCTGTTCATAGTGATGACGCAACAATTTAACCCAATAAGCGGGATCTGAATTTTCAGCTTCTTGTTTAATGATTTCTGTCTCCTCTTCCTCCTCCTCCTCTTTAGTGGCATAGGAGGCGACTTTGAACGATGATAGATATTCATTAGCCCAGGATTCCTTCTCCTCAATGCCACGATTGCTCCGATCCAAAAGTTCAGCCACTGCCTTATCGTCATAGTGAATTGCCTCCTCTTTGTCATCCTCTTTAAAAAGATCCTCAGTGCCGAAACGTAAAATATCATCAAGTTCCTGTTTTGTAAAATTGGCACCTTTGCCACCCATGCCAGGACGCACTACCAAATGGGTAAGCATCATCTTTCGCTTGGCCACTTGGGTGACACGCTCCTCTACAGAGTTTCGAGTGACGAAACGATAAATCATCACTTTGTTTGCCTGTCCGATACGATGGGCACGGGAAAAGGCCTGAATATCATTGTGCGGATTCCAATCCGAGTCATAAATAATGACAGTATCGGCAGTTGCCAAATTAATACCCAATCCGCCAGCTCGGGTACTGAGCAAAAATACAAATTGTTGAGCTCCCGGTGCATTGAATCTATCAATTGCCTCTTGACGCACTGCACCAGTAATGCTGCCATCAATACGCTCATACTTATACTGTTCACCCTCAAGGAAATCCTCCAGGATATCCAACATTTTAGTCATCTGTGAGAATATTAGAACACGATGATTTTGGGATTTCAATTGTTTTAACATTTTACAAAGTAAAACCAATTTGCCAGCAGCCTTGGTCAATGAATTGATCTCATAGAGACCACCAGCCGAGGTTGGTGCCTCTTCGGCAGCTGAGGGGAATAGATATGGATGATTACAGCATTTCTTAAGATCCATCATGATGTTAATTAGAGAGCAGGAACCACCGCCGCTCTTTGAATTTAATGCCTCATAATTTTTGGTCAAGATGAATTTGTAGAATTTCTTTTGCATGGCCGATAGTTCCACACGGACAATGAATTCCGATTTTGAGGGCATATTTTTGAGTACATCGGTCTTGAGGCGACGCAACATATGAGGGCCGAGCATCTCATGCAAACGTTTCACTTGCTCCTCCTTGGATACATCGGCGAATTCACCTTGGAACGCCTGCAGATCGTTAAATTTATCGCGACTCAGGAAATTCAATAAATGGAACAATTCTTCCAAATTATTCTGTAGTGGTGTGCCCGTAAGTAAAAGTTTATACGCAATTGTATAGCTGTTCAAAATACGAAAGAATTTACTTTGATTACTCTTGAGACGATGGGCCTCATCCACTACCAATACGGCCCAATCGATGCTGCCCAAGCATGGGGCGTCCATTGATATTAGCTCGTAGCTAGTCAATAGGACATTAAATTTGTACTGGGTGGTACGTAAACGTGACACCTTGGTTCCCCTAATGGCACCCTCCTCAAAGCTTAGCTCATTCTCACGTATAACGGCACGCGAATCCTTGTCACCAATATAGGTAATGCAATAGAAATCTGGAGCCCACAATTCGAACTCACGTTCCCAATTTACAAGAGTCGAGAGGGGTACTGCTACCAAAAATGGTCCACGGCAATGACCCTCTTTATATAGGGAATAGAGAAAAGTTACAGTCTGAATTGTTTTACCCAGACCCATCTCATCGGCCAGAATGGTATCGATGCCTTGTCCCCAGCTATAGCGTAACCAATTGATACCCTCAATTTGATAGGGATGCAATTGCATGCCAGTGCCTTCCAAGAATGCCGGTTGACCTTCATATTTCTTTTTCAGATCAGTGGTTGGTTTATCCGGTGGCGGAGTATAATGTTTAACCGGACGATCCTCGTCATCAAGCTCAATTTTTGATTTGGATTTGCGTCCCTTTTTGCTCTTCTTGCTGCTTGAACGTGTATTTTCTGAGGTGCAAACAGCACGAAGATCTTGATAGTAATCAATGGCCTGTCTTAGACCAGGTATATCGTCACCTTCCTCCTCCCAGGTGGATTTGTCATAGGGCAATTCACGCCACTTGACCAAATACATGGTGCTGCCATCACGAGCTGTCCTATGATTGATCACACGCTGGACAATTAACCATTCGGGCTTAACACCATTCTTATAGAATTTCTCTTCCAATTGTTCGTCATCATCATCGCCATTCTTCATGCCGACCTTATCTTTGTGGCGTTGAATACGTTTAAAGCGTGTATCGGCCTCATCGAGAGATTCCTCAAATTTGGGCGGCTCTTCCATATCGTATTTCCTTTGAAAGGATCGAATCATTAGGGGATGATGGACATCCAGTTGAACCTCAGAGACCCATTCGCAATGCCAATAGGACATGTTGTGCCATTTAATAAAGTATTCACGCACACGGCATCCTTTGGAGGCGGCAGCTCCCTTTGAAGTCGATGGTTGTTCATCTCCAGCTGCATTGCGATGGACAGCCCAGCGCCAGGTGATAATCTTTTCGGCCTTGCCGGTTAGTGGGGGGCAGCTGCAGCGTGGGCAACGCCAATCCCCATCGGGTATAGTGTCCAGCGGTGGATTCAAACAGAAGGTGTGATAGGCCGAAGGACATGAATCGCAGCAAAGCAATTCACCGCCATCCTTGCATACACGACAGAATTCCTGATGCTCATCGTCGTCCTCTTCTTCGGCAGCTCCACCATCGGCCTCACAATGTGGACATGACCATTTGCCCTCTGGCGGTTCATCAAGTTCCGGCTCCAGGCACACCAAATGATAGGCCCTTGGACAGGTGTCACACAGAATGATCTCGCCACCTTGTTGGCATACCTCGCAATAATCCTGATGCTCGTGCTCGCCATCCTCACCCTCTGGGAAATTCTTGGTCTTCTTTAGTTTGTTCTTTTTTTTGAACTTGTTACCAATCTTGGTCTTTGCCTTCTTCCTAACCACAGGAACATCATCAGATTGACCACCAGCCGCTGCTCCTCCATCTGCTCCCGATGATGATGCTGCTGCGGCAGATGCATCTGCCTTACTCTTAGAGGTCGTTGTTGTAGCCTCCTTCTCATCGGCACTATCATCCGATTTCTGGAGCATACGCTCAAATTCCAAATCTGAATCACGCTCGGATGCACCGCTAGCATCCTGCTCATCATCGGAGCTATCGCGTTTACGTTTACCAAATTTAATCTTTAGTGTGGGTACTTTACTCAATGGACGACGGACTTTCTTGCCACGTCCGCTACGTTTGCGTCTTGGTTTCTTCTCCTCCTCTTCCTCCTCCTCCTCCTCTTCGGCCTCCTCATAAATATCATCGGGCTTCTCATTACGTGAGGAGCGTGAAGAACGTGGCTCTTCCGGCTCATCACCACCACCAGCCGAATTGCTGCGTCCACCCGATTGTCCCTGTTGCTGTTCCTGTTGGATATGCGGATTACTTTCACAAAATTCACGCCATTTGGCTGCCACCAGCATCATTAGTTTGGGTGCTGCAATTTTCGGATTCTCCTTTTGCAATATGGGACGCACATGCTGCATGAATGCCTTATATGTGGTCAGATTTTGTAATTCCTCATCGCTATATTCGATTTCGACATCGCAAACACTAAAAGCGGAACAAACATCTTCAACTGAGGGCATTCCTGTGATAAAAAAAAAAAACTCATTAATCCCAAGTTAAGAGAACTTCCATTTCATTAAATCCACCGTTTCATGTTAACTGTATATTTGTGTATATAGATTGTTCCAATCATAGTGTGGGAGATGGTATGGTGTTGTTAATCCTAGAAATTTCCCTATTTTGGTGCTCTCTTGTATTAGTAATAATTAATCCATAATAATTGATGATAATTCAAATAAATATTTATATAATAAATCAAATTATAGTAAAGGGAAACATTTGCTAGGGAAGTATATTTTTTCTATATCCACGATCCTTGTCATTGATATATCAGTTTTGATTAACATTTCCATTGCGTTTTTTATGTATATGCAAATATTTTGCCTTAAGTTAATTTTTGATATTATTCATTAATCATATGATATAGAAATTTTTAGGTACCAAAGTTAATCTCTTTTTGCACATATTAAATGGATCATGCTCCAATAATATCCGAAATATATTAATACATCATCAGGTGTAGATCATCCGCTTTAGTTCGTTAGTTTTCCAAATCATTTTATCCAATTGATCATATTTCAATTCCGGTATTATTAGATCTCTTTTTCGTACATTCCATCTCTTCCTATTCCTTTTTTTTGCTTTGAAAAAATCTAAAAATCCCGTCCCCTTATCGATATATTGTTATATAATATAAAATATAATATAATTCTCAAATAATCCGATTGCGGTTATTTCAAAATTTAATCCACTAAATCCCTTCAATTTCATTGGCTTTAACTGATTTTCGACAATTTCCTAACTCCTTAATTGAAAGCTTTTGATTAATTTCGATTTATTGCGTAAAATAAATATCTCGTAGTTCTTATAAACTAAAAGATAGAATGATATATTCTATAGGATTTCGTACAACTTTCAACAATACCCTCCGCCATAAAAATTATTATCGACTCTATTTCCGTCTATCATTCTCATTTGACATGTTATCTGTTTTTCAAATCGTCTGAATAAATGTTGGTTAAATCAAAAAATAATATAAAAAAAAAAAAAAAAAATAGAACAAAAAAAAAAATACACCCATCTCCGTATCAATAAAGATTAAAAATATGTCAGTGAGGGGACTGACAAAATTATCATATTGCATATTATATACTATTATATAGTCAGGTGATTGACAATCTTTGATGGGTCTGATTCTAGCTTCTGGTTTTTCCCCCACATATATAGATTTGTATATAATTGAGTTCAATAAACTACATTATTTTTTTTTTGTTTTGTTACCTGAGGAAGTTGCCGATGATTCTTTCTCTTTGGCCGCCTGTTTCTCCTCTTTACGTTTTCGTCCACGTTTTGATGAGGTGCTGGGATATTCGACTTCTTCATCATGTTGAACAAAATCGCTATCCTCTTCGCTTTCATTCTTCTTGCGTTTCTTCTTTTTGCGTCCTTTCTCTTCACCCTTTTTGGTTTTACGCTTCTTACCCTTCTTCTTCTTACGATTATCCTCTGGATCATAGTCATCGTCTTCGTCATTCTAATGGATTAACGAAACAAAAGTTAATAAATTTATTAACATTAAGTAAAATGGAGTTAATAATTATATTAATACTTACATTTGGCTTTAATGGAGCATCAGAATCGTTGGATAACTCAGCCACCTGTGCATTATCATCCAAAGCCTCTTCCTCTTCTGGAGTAATTAAGCAATAATTAGATTTTAATATACAATATATAGATTAATTCAATATATAAAATGAAGGCCCGAAATTTCCATTACCATTACTTTTGCCATTTGTTCTTTATCTGGATGTGGGGGGTTGGTGTTCATGTTCAAGCGAAAAACTTTGCCATTAAATAAAAAGCGAAATCAGTGAAGGGTTTTTTTTTGAATTCAATATTTTATTTGATTCTATTTTTTTTTATGTTTTTTTCTTTTGCTTTTTTGTTAAGTTCTTTTTGTCTCTGTTTTGTTGTTGTTGTTTGTGGTCTTAAGTATTACTAGTATATAACAATATCTCGTTTTTTTGTAAGATTTTTCATTCTGCTGGTTTTGTCAGCGATTTTGCTTCTTAAATTTTACAATAATAATAATATAATAATAATAATAATATTTTTCTCATGTCTCTTGATCTGGTTTTTACTCTCTCTCACTTTCTTTTCTTTTAGCTTTTTCCTTATGTTCATCATTTTCTTTCTATTCCTTTCTCCTTTTTTTTTTGCAGCTCTTCCTTTTAGTGTATATTTTGCCTTTTTTGTTTATCATTTGTAATATGTTCCATTTTGCTTTGCTTTTGTTTTTCTTGTAATTTATTTTCTGCATGTAAATGTGTGTGTTTGAGTGAGTAAGTGAGTGAGTGTGTGAGTGAGTGTGTGTTTCTGTGTGGGCGTGGCATATAAAACTATGTAGTCAGTTTCCTTATCATGTGTCAATGATGCATATGTATATATATATGTATATGATCTAAATATATATATATATAAGTATATATATATATTGTTGGTTTCTTCTGGTTGGTATATAAATTGTATATATATCAATGCTATGAATCGATTTTAAACGCCATTTTCACCCACTTTTTCTGCTTTCTTCTTTATACGTTCCTTTTGCCACTTGATGTTCTCTTCTTTTCTCTTTGTTTTTGTTTCTCCTACTACTTAAATATGGTATATAAAAAATATTGCAACGAAATAGCTAAAATCTGTTGGTTTTTCTTTTTAAGTTGTTTTTTTTTTTTTCCTTATTTTCTTTCGTTTTATTCTTTTTTGGACACTAGAGTTTCAGCAAATTATTTAATAATTTTTAAGCGAGAATTTTGTTTTATTCCATTTTGTTTGTTTTTGAAATTTTGTTTTCACGTGTTTTGCTTATTTAAGGAAGCGTTTGTGTATATAACATGTTTTTTTTTTTTTTTTTTTTTTGTAAATTAAAAGCAAAAAACAAAAGGTCGCATAGCTCTTGGGTAATACAACCATAAAATATTTATTATTTAGATCTGATACAATCTTATATCCCCCCCCCCCTTCCCCAATATTTATCCCGTTACCACTGACATTTACTCTGATCTTTTGCCATTTGATATGCGGATCAATTAATTCATTCCACATTCTCGTTCTAATCAATTACATTTTGATACCATCGATTCTGACCCTGTTCCGATTCCATTTCATTGCAATCCCAATGTGAATTCTATTTTCGTTCTCGTTTAATCTCTAATTCAGTTTATATTCCTATATGATTCCCGCGTTCCCAATTCCGACCAACCTGCCGTCGCATCTATTCTCAGCCAATCTCTGAGACATTTCAATTCTGATCTGACTCCATTAGGAACCTATTTTGATCGAGTCCGTCTGATCATATTTTAATATTAGTCTGATCTTCTGCAATTTAATCCCATTGAGAGAGATTATTTTTTTGATCTAAATCCAATCTGATCTCAAATACAAATTCCCCATATATAAAAATTGAGCAAAAATTTGTCCTACACAATGCAAATTTATAAAATAAATAATGTTTCCCTTATTTTCTTATGTATTTTTTTCCTTTTTAGTTTGTTTTTAGTTATTTTTGCTGTAGTCAGTAGTAGTAGTATTTAAATTGAATGCATTTTGTTAATAAAATTAAAAACAGACAAAAACAATTAACAAAATTTAACTAAAATTAGCCGTATGTGTATAAACAAAAAAAAAAAAAAAACAAATGATAAAAATGTTTTACACAAGCTGCATCATTGAGAAGCCGTTTTAAAAAGTTTCAGTCTATTGTTTAAGAGGCATGCAACACGCTGCATGCCACAACACCTTACTAGGGATAGGAGCAGGGGCAAGAAAAAGCAGAAAATCAAAAATTAATATATATATAGTTGATGAAGATATGTATATACAAGTATATATAGAAGATAAACACACCTCTGACATATACATACATACATACATATAGAGAATGTATGTGTGTGTGTGTGTTTTTTTTTTTTTTATAGT
The DNA here is from genome assembly GCA_037075365.1 of Drosophila emarginata. Classification (NCBI taxonomy): domain Eukaryota; kingdom Metazoa; phylum Arthropoda; class Insecta; order Diptera; family Drosophilidae; genus Drosophila; species Drosophila emarginata. Next base: position 3,959,778 of record JBAMCD010000120.1, read on the forward strand.
GACTAAAAAATGTCTGTTTCTCAGGGCTCTTCTATGTGATATTGAAACAGCTGATGATAGATAAGACCAACTTCGAAGGTTATTGTTATTACCAATTTATCATATAAAATCGGACAAGTTATCGCCCGAAATCCATTAAAAATGTTGATACATTTATATCCCAGTATGTCTCAACGGTGGTTAAAGGATTTCCCCAACTAAAACTATCTCCAGAAAACAATCT